>CAHIKZ030003010.1:640000-780000 GCA_903632075.3 Acanthosepion pharaonis | reverse complement strand
TTGGCCCACCTACAGTTCCTACTGTATTGTGTCAATAGTTACATATGTTATAGCAGAGTTGTTGTTGACGTCTGTATGATTGAATGCAGGCAAGAGTATAGGTTTGCCTTAATACCCAAGGAGGATATAAATAAAACGAAAAATATATAATAATGTAAAAAAAAACACCATTAAATTATTGTTCAGGAACAAACTACATAGTAACCACAAATTAAATGAAAAAATTATAAGAATCCTAATACATACATAATACATAATAATACATCAGCTATATATATATATATATATATATATATATATATATATATATATATATATATATATATATATATCAGTTAATGACAAAAAACAAATAAATTAAACTCATCATTAACTGCAAAATCTAAAAACCTCTAAAATGAACCTCACCAATGTTTTACCAAAAAATCTGAATTTGCTTGTACACTTGGAGAATATTTCTCTAATAATAATGAATATTCAAGCAACATATAAATAGGTTATATGCCCACTACATTATCATGCAGTTTAATGTGCCATTTATTTGATAATATAAATCATATCATTAAATAACACAACAATAAAACACAAATACTTACCAATAACAAAAAATACTATATTACTTATAAATACTAAAAGCACTTATTATTTAAGTATCACAAAGTTCAAGTTAGCAGTGCATAATTGTTCCACCTGCTTTTAAAGCACCTGCCTCCCATTTGTGAGAGAAGAGAGATCTTTGTTTCTGCCTATAACATAATAAATTTTAGGGGCCTTTTCACTTCAACCAACTTTTCAGTTATATAGCACTCTTAATAATTTGATAACATCATCTTCATCCTCTCTGACAGGGATGATATGTACTAACCCTGAACCACCCACCCGGGTGGGGATGGGTTGCAAGTCTGATTAGTAGCTGCTAGGTTTACTTTGCCAGATTTATCTCTTATATTAAAGCAGTTATAACTGATTTACACACTGAGATATTTGAAGTGTTTAGTAGTTACTAATTCCACATCCTGAATTTTTATAATGGATTCGAAGTATGCACCATTATTGTTTTCATTCCAATTCCAGATCATAATTTCTGTTTGGAAACATTTTTCTTGAGTGGTATTTCTGGGACTTGGTAAAGAATCATTCTTATCACAACTATGAATACCTATCATTCGCACATCACCCCTCATCGTTAGTGTACCTGCTTCAGGAGGGAAACAGGAATGCATTTTTTATTACTAGATTCATTTGGGATGTGGTATGGAATGCTTAAAGGATCAGTGCTCATCTGTTGACATTTGTGCTTGAGTTCATTACAAGTTATTTTTTGAGATACAGGATTATTGAATATTTACTTTTATTGCTTGTAGGTAGTTGAAATATTAGTTCCAAGAAACCAGGATTGAGACTAATATTGAATAAAATAAACATATCAGGATTTAAAAATGTCTGTCTGCTTAAATGAAAAATAACACCAACATTATTATTATTATAATTTTATTTTTTTTATTTTTTTTCCATCTTATTATAATAGATTTTATTCCCTCTTCTTATAGATGATTTTGACCACAGCATTCTGGGTTGAGAGATGCTTCAGCCACAAGAGTAAACAATAAAATCAGAAAAAGTTTGAGTGTATCATCTGTGTTGCCCTAACTCACACTAATGGAAGAAGAATGAGATGTAACACACAACAATGAAGATGAGGTGTTGCTAAACTGTGAAGGAGAATTTATTTATGTTTTTACCTTGGGTGAAATCCAAAAATGTTTATATTGAGTTTCTGCCACATACGTAAAAGTTGGTATTGGATTTTAGTTGTAGAGAACACTCACATGAGGAAATTATACACATTTTTTCTTTAATCATTTCACCCCAAGCAAGGCAGGAATATCACTAATACGCAACGGGTTACAGAGAGTGAAGGTGAGAGAAAAGATAGGGGATTGAGGAAAGGATAAAAGATGAACAGGATTCAAGAAGACAGAGATGGCAATTAATGTTGCATTTAAATTTTTGAAGATTGTAGTTATCAGGGAAGCAAGGAAATGGAAGGGAGTTCCACAGGCGGGAAGTGCAAGAAAATAAACTGTTGGAGTAGAAGTGGTAGTTACATTTAACTATTTCAATAGTAAAAGGGTGGGACCTAGATGCCAATCTAGTAGCACACTTAAATTCACATAGTCAGGAAAAAAGCTTGACAGAGCAGTTTTCACAGAGGAAAGCCACATCACGTCAGTGAGAAAGTGACTGAAGTTGAGATGCCAAGTCAGAATTAATTACATTGCAGTTCTTTCTTTATTTTTTTACAATAATTTTCACTCGAGAGGGCTACAACATAAGAGGCACAGTTTATTGTATAGTAGGAGTAGAAGTTTTCACTACATAGAAGCCACAGCTGCTGCTGTTAATATCAGACTGCTGGCACCTCTGTGGCTGTTTTTGATCATTTGTGTTGGACTTAAAGGGGGTAGTTGTCTTTGGCTGGCTGAAATGAGTGATGGGCAGGTAAATGATTGCAGTAGTTCAGATAAGCCTTTTACTGTGGCATCTCTCAAAAGCTATATCTTTCTTTCTTTCTGATATTGCAAGTTTTGTTCTAACAGTCAAAGAGACCTTAACCCACGGTGTTGTGATAAAAAGAAATAAGAAGATAGAGTAAAAATTGTACTCAAATACACAATTTTTTATGAGCAACTGTATTCAGATTTGGCTAAATCTTATGTTACTCCACAACTGTGTGTGACTGAATCAGCTCAAAATAAAAATAAAGATAAAAGGAAAACAAAAATTTTAAAAAAGTGTTTCTAAATACATTATTTTATACTGTAGTCAAGAATTCAAGTAGCAGCAATGTTGCACTATGTTCTAGACTCAGGATTGTCCCATAGGACAATATCCGAATGGCTAAAAGTATTGATTTGTGAATTTTGAGGTATATTAATTGTGAGGTCAATTCATGGGCCAGGTAATGCAGACTAAGACACAGGAGAAAGAGAGTGAGAAATCACTGAGCAGTAATAAGAATGAGATAAGATATCCTGAGACACAGGCAGAATGAGAACAATTTATTTCATAGCTTAAATAAATGATTCCGTCTGAAATTCCTTGCATTGACAAGCACCTGAAGAAGGTCACAGATGAGAGCAACAGTCCGAATTTATGTGTGAATTATTTTCAAAACTATACCCTCTTTTCCACAGATAAAACATCGTAATCCTATCACCATTCCATAGCAAGTGTGCAGATTAGCTACAATCATTAGTTCCACCAGTCAGGATCATTACACCTATGGCATGCTGTGCCACATACAAAGGATCAAACCAACCTCATTACCTTCGTATTCCATTGGTAAGAAGAAAATTACACTCAGACAAATTTTTCCTTAAAATGGCTATTTTATAGAACAGACTCCCAAGAGAATGCTTTTCTGATCACTAGGGCTTATGGTCATATCACGACACACCAGTTTCCATATGATCTCCAAAGTTAAGCAATGTTGAACTTGGTCAGTACCTAGATAGATGACTGCTTGGGAATACCAGGTGCTGTAAGCTTGGATGTGCACATGGCATAATCAATAATGACTCAGAATTGTTATTGAGTCCACTATAAAATAAACATATTTAATAACACTTTTAAATTTTTTTCCCCCTTTTTTTTGTTAATCAGAGCACCACTTTCCAGTTCCTGTTGGGTTTGTTATATTTACTTATATGCAAAAACCCTTGGGAAAGATATGAATCCACCTATTCTACCCCCATCTATGGGTTAATTAGTAAGACTTGTATCACTAAAAATATTATTATCTCAAAAAAAAAAAAATAAAATCACATACAAAATATTTATACATTGGTATTAAATAACCCATAGAGGTTGAAATGATGCTAAACTAAAATAACCACCCTGATAATTACATTATTAACCTCTTCAAGTTTATAGTCAACCATTATCTATCCTACATATCCTTATATTTTACACTTACTCCCTCCTCTCATGTTCCTACAAGAAGCTTAGTAACCCTCCATCTTGAGTAGATTTTGGGATGTGTATTGGAGGAACTTTTAATAATGACAAAAAAAAAAGAATTCTACTAGTTAGAGTAAAATGTATTTCCTTTCTGTTTACTAGACCCAATGTTTTAAGGAACCATTTAGACAACTTTAGTACTAATTCTTGCATAAAGGTTAAGCAGCTTGAATACTAGTCAAAACTCTGAGTTACTTATAAAAAAAAATTGTGTAATATTGTCTGGGCAAATACTTATCCAGTCTTTAGGCTATATAAGAAATTTAAGCTGTTTGAGCATGTATTGTCTGCTTTCGGAGAAAAGACAATGCTCCATTGGGCTCTTGCTTAATTTTTGAATTCCAGAAATATTTTGGTACATTTCAATTTGTGGGAAAACAGCAGTGTTTGTTTTTCATCCAGAACTAATCAAAAGTTTCCCTCAAATTCCAAGAAGTGAATTTGGAGCCTACCTGTAGGTTATAAAAGGGGGCCTTGGATTTAATTCAAGGCATCAATGAACATTTGCTGCTGAAACCGAAGTCACCCCAGTTCATAAAGAAAAAAATGCAGAAGAAATTTGCCAACCACCAGATGAGAATTGAAAGAAACATCAAATTCATTCCCACATCAAAGAAAATTTTTCAGCTGATGTGATTGTTCTAGTCTTCTCTGTTATCATGGACACTGCTTTGAAAATTGTACCCATTTTTTGAAAACTATTCAGAGAAGTATTTTCTCCTTTTTTCAAATTTTATATATTGTTTATTTTTTCTAAGGACCTTATGCAGCATAATAATTTTTATTGTAAAAAAAAAAGGCACATATTTCATTTGCATTGATTATTTTTACATTCATGTTATTGGCCATCATTTGGCACACAATTCACTTAACTTGTGTAATTCTTTCATTTTTGCATATTAACAATAAATTTATCATTTGTTCTTAAATTTGGCTTGTGTAGTTTGTCTTTGTTGTGTGCCAATATAAATTAAATGTTACCGCAAACATTTGTTTGAACTATTTTTTTTTTGTAGTTTATTTTTTTACCAAATAAGAAATTCCTTTAGCTAAGATCAAAGTGTAGTATCTGTTCCTCATCTTCAGGCAGTTTATGGAAAAGCTTTGAGGGATGTCTGGCCCCAGGGATTCCAACCTACTGGGACTTTATTGCACTAAAAATGGTCAAAGGGACTGGGTTAATTTTGTTCTTAGTTCATCTGTAAAATGCCCTTTTGTCACATCCTGCTAGCAGGCTATTAAATACAAGATCTCCTTTACTTCCTCAAAATTCTTCATCAGAAAATTTTAAGAAATAGTCAATACCAAAATTTGATCAAAGTTGTTCAGAGGTTAAAATTGAGGAAACTTTCAATGATCATCACGGTAGTCTTAATTATGGCAGACTGAATAAAAAAATTAGTACACCAAGCTGTTTGTAACTGTTTAGATATAGGAAAAGAAAAGGAAGAAGAAGAAGAATCAGTATTCACAAGAGATCATATGTTGAAATGTAAACAAAACAATGGTTTCCCTTTTAGGGGACATGTGTAAGTAAAACATAATATAAAATTGGTTTTGTTAATTCATTTATTTTAAATTTCTAAGGATACAGTAAACAACAACATTTCTAATAACATCATCTTTATATAATCAATAAGCAGCCATCTTATACTATAAGAATAGGATAAATTCATGAAAATTTTCTATATTTTTTGACCTTGTCTTATCTAAAGGTTGCCTTATATGAGAAAATATACAGTAAATTAAAAACAGAATTATTGACCAAATAATAACCTCAAACACCCCCTGTGTCAGGTAAAATAGAAAAGAAAAAAGTAAAAAATTTAAAGAAAAAAAGAAACAGTAATTTGCAAATGAAAAGAATGACTTTTCAATAAAAATGAAAAATCTTGTTTGTGTTGGTGCTGTTAAGATTTTCTGAATAGAACATTAGTAGCACCTGTGTCATTTTCTGGTGCCATTGAATATAGGCATGCCTATGTCCGAGATTAATGTAGAGAAATTGGTTATTTGAGCCTGCAGATGGAACATGTTATCCATGGCTTAAACTCTGCCACTAGTAAATGATGGCTTATCACGAATGGCATCAGTGAACTGGTTTAAGTCTTTGAAATATTGTGAGAATCTATTGTCACACATTTGTAACAGGAAGACTAGAGGAGGAAAAGAAAATAGTACCATGTATGTAGATGGAAGAATTCAATTGTACTAAATTTAACAGAAGCATGCACCAACTCAGCAAAACTGACTGTAGTCTAACAGAATTAAATAATCTTTTATAAAACAGATTTTCAGATCTCTTTTACCTGGTCTTTCAGTTCCCTTTTGGCCGGAAGTGAAGTGAACTGTTTACCTAATTTTAGATGAGAGAAGGCACCTCATCCTGGGGATTCCAATCCTATAGAAGCACAATGTTTTGCAATAATTTTTAACATCAACTTGAGATTTTTTCTTGTTAAAAAGAACAAATAATTTTAATACATTCAACATTATAGAAAAAATAGTCAATTTTATATAGTTTTTTTGCGACTTAACATGAGCAAAACAAATTCCCAGATTTGGATTAAAAAAAGTATCGATAATGACATCAAACTCTGTGAAAAATATTTCATCCTTTAATAGTCAGTTATGCTTAGTTTAATTTATAATTTATATAAATGTAGGTAAAAAAATCAAATGTTGATAAGATATTGAAGGTCACTAAAACACTGCCCAGGACCCACAATCAAACTTGGGCTTCCTTAGTTTGAGGGTAGTATGTGGAGGATGAAGATGTTATCAAATTATTAAGAGTGCTATATAACTGAAAAGTTGGTTGAAGTGAAAAGGCCCCTAAAATTTATTATGTTATAGGCAGAAACAAAGATCTCTCTTCTCTCACAAATGGGAGGCAGGTGCTTTAAAAGCAGGTGGAACAATTATGCACTGCTAACTTGAACTTTGTGATACTTAAATAATAAGTGCTTTTTAGTATTTATAAGTAAATAGTATTTTTGTTATTGGTAAGTATTTGTGTTTTATTGTTGTGTTATTTAATGATAGAATTTAATTGAGCTATTATCAAATAAATGGCACATTAAACTCCATGATAATGTAGTGGGCATGTAACCTATTTATATGTTGCTTGAATTATTATTATTGTTATTATTATTAGAGAAATATTCTCCAAGTGTACAAGCAAATTCAGATTTTTTAATGATGAGTTTAATTTATTTGTTTTTGTCATTAACTGATATGTATATAAGTATATATATATATATATATAATATATATATATATATATGTATGTATGTATATATATATATATATATATATATATATATATAGCTGATGTATTATTATGTATTATATATGTATTAGGATTCTTATAATTTTTTCATTTAATTTGTGGTTACTATGTAGTTTGTTCCTGAACAATAATTTGATGGTGTTTTTTTTTTTACATTATTATATATTTTTCGTTTTATTTATATCCTCCTTGGGTATTAAGGCAAACCTATACTCTTGCCTGCATTCAATCATACAGACGTCAACAACAACTCTGCTATAACATATGTAACTATTGACACAATACAGCAGGAATTGTAGGTGGGCCAACTGAGTTAGTCTGGTATCATCCCATCATATCCAATACATGTTTATTGGGGGACAAGTCTGGCAGTCATGCAGATCAAGAAAACTGTCAAATATCTTGCAAAGCATGTTGAGTAGCTTGGGCATCATGTGGGTGGGTACTATCCTGCTGGAAGAGCATATTGCCTTCTTGTTGCAGGAATGGCAGCAGAATAAGTTCAGCAATGTTCTGAATATACATGGCACTCTTCACTTTTTCCTCCATAAACACCAAAATGAGTGAGTATTGTAATAACACTCTACAACTAATGTCTATGTCTGTCTGTTATGAGTAAATACACTCTGAAATATATTTCTCTCCAGGTCTATATCAAACATGCAAATAATCATTGGCACCTACCCTGAATCCATTATAAAAATTCAAAATGTGGAATTAGTAAATACTAAACACTTCCAATACCTTGGTCTATGGATCAGTTATAACAAATTTAGTATATGAGATAAGAGAATTTAATATGGAATAAGCTGTTTTTGGGTAGTTATGCCCAACACTGCAAATTACTACAAAAATTATCATAAAAACTAGAATCATGTTCTTAATAGCATCATCAGATTGTGATGTTCATATGAATGTCATGCATGTTACTAAACTCATTCAGATATACCTAAATTGTCTGCTGTATACAACCACTTTCTTCAACCAATGGCTTTGGTCAAGTCAAGCATATAGGTCTCAGTGAGAATCATCCTTTTTTGAACCTCATCAACTGCTAATAATGAATCACAAAGAAATGTATCAGATAACAGAATTATGTTTATTTGAAGACTTTCAACAGCAGCAACAACTAAAATGGATAGTACATGTAACTCAAAGAAAGTAGTACATAGTCAAGATGATAACATTTGACACTACTTCAAACAAAAGGTTAAGAAGTAAGTTCCCATTGATAGTGGAAAGAGCAATAACATTTACTGGACATTAGAAACCTATTTTTCTGAAAAACTGTAAAAGATTTTATAAATTTCAACCAGTTGTAGCACTGGCTGTTTGGTCAATGAATGTTGAATGTTTCCATATAAGGATATGGCTAATATTACCATTAGAGATGAGGAGAACTGATACTGCACTTTGATATTAGCTCAATGTCAAGGGAGTGTAGAAATATGACAAAATAATGGTTATCAATTGGTATCAATTGAGGGAATTATAAAAGTGGTGGACAAATTGAAATATTAATGAAAAAAATAACAATATTCACAAGCAACAAAAAGAAAGTAGAAAGCGAATCAGTGTTAGTATAAATGTTGTTATGTTCTTATTATATTGTATGATGCTGGACCAGACATTGCATGCAGTTCACACCAGATATCAAGGAAGCCAAGTGCATCAGGGGATTCACCTGAGGTCAGTCTTAGCCACCAAGAAGAGAAGCTTGTGACCTCACACCTGCAACCAGTTTGCAGTCATGGGGAAAATTTTATAATACACAGAGTTATATAAAAACCACACAGTCTTAGGCAGTCTCTCATACATCACAGTTCGAGAATGTAAGATCCAGGGCTCTATGGTGTCTAATTCACACCCACACTAGCCAGGAGTAACAGATTGGAGTGAAGAAAATGTTAAGTAATGAAGATTCAAGTCACATGTTATCATTTAATCTTATTCACTAATTAAATCTTGACCTCTTCAAGCCAAGAATTAGCTGTTATCTTTCCTGCACATAGAACTTCAATTGTTGCCCTTTTTTATGCTAATACAACTTCACACAGTAACTCTCTACCTTGAGTGGCCTTTGGGCATTCTATGTTAAGTCAATAAATAAAAAGAAGAAAAAAATGCTTGATGTTTTTTTAGTGAGGATCAAAACATTTGGAGATGTGTGTTAATGAGAAATATGTCTTCCCTTTCCGTAATACTGAATCAATTTCTTGATTTCATTAATGTGATTCACCCTGGAGAATGATGTTTCCACATAATATGAAGAAGCAAAGGAGAGTAACAAAAATCCAACCTTTTACCACAAGTTCCGATACATGGTAGAAATACTTTTGTATATCTACATGACTAGATAACCGCATTTGTCTTCCATTTTAGCTTCATATTGCAACATAAAAAATTCTTCAAACTTGGATCTGTCACCTGATCTATATCAGTAATGAAAGGATCAAAGATCCAATCGAGCACGTCTGACTAATAATATCCACATATTAATATCCACATTTCAAATATTCACCAAAGCATATATAATCACTGTCTGTAATTTCCTTAGCAACAATGGTCAGTTGTGGGAAATAATGTGAATCCTTGTAAAGAAAATGGTGATAATAGAGATAATTGTTTTAAAAGAAAAATGGTGATAATAGAGATAATTGTTTTAAAAGAAAAAAAAAGAAATGATATGTTTATCATCAATAAGGTTAACCTTCTTTTCCTGATGTTGTAAATTCATCTTGTTATAAATCTGCAAAAAATGTGCCATGTAGAAAATATTAATTTTTGAAACTTTATTTGCCGTTGATTCTAAGTTCTCAATCTGAAAAAATTCTAGTATGCTGACAAATAATTCCACAAGTCAGGACAAAGAGTTACCTTTTGAAAGTCACTGAATAGTAATTACAATGAGATAGTTAGCATTGATGATTTTGTGACCAGTCCCACCAATACAAAAAAATTATGGATGTTACATCAAATGTCCACTACTGAAGCTTGATGACCATCCACCACCAAAAAAAGGCCAAATGCTTATTTTTTTACAAACAGTTTTATGCCATTTTCTTAAAATTAAAACCAAAGATATTTAAATTAACTGAAATAGATTTTAAATTTTTTATTACAAGTTTGTGATTATTTCTACATGTTGTAATGTTCTGAGCACGTCTACTACATAAGCCCCTTATATTTTGGGGTTATGTATTAAAAATATAAAGGTGTATTTGCTCTACACCCTTAGATTTTCTTTTTTCAACATTTCACCTAAAGCAAGGCAATAAAGCCACTAAGACACAAGGGGTTACTGAGTGTGAGAAAATATAAGAAAAAACATCATTAAAGATAGAGAACAACAAAAGATCAAGAATTAAGAAGACAGAAGATAACAATTAACTTTGCATTGAAATTTTTGAAGATCAAAATTGACTGGGAAGCAAGAAGCTAGAAGAGAGTTCTACAAATGAGACGTGCAATAGAAGAAACTTTTAGCATTTCAAATGTAAAATAATGTGACCTTACTGCCAATATAGGAGAGACCTTAAATTCATAAAGTTTAGGTACCATAGAGAAAAGCTCAACAGAACAATTACTATATAATTAAGGCACAGGGATGTTACAATGTTGAGAAAGTGACTGAAGCTGAGATCCAAGGTCAGTACCAATAACATTAAATATTCTTCTTTGTAATTTATCAATAATCTCTAAATACATAGCAGAAACACCAAACCAGATGTGGCAACAATATTCAATGCCTGGGCAAATGGCAGACTTATAAATATGCAAAATAGATATTGCCAAGAAATTGCATGACATGTTTTGTGTATTGCAAAACAACAAACAATGGCTTTTACATTTACAGACATTAATTGTTAATGTAACTCATGTTTTTAAGAGCAGGATTATTACATAAATATGAAGAAGAAAGAGACCTTTGGTGGCCAGGAATTCATGTAAGATAATAATACTAGGATACATGTAATATGAATGCATTAGTAAAGATTTTCAATAAAAATACATTGCAAATAATTTTTACTATTGTTACTACATTAATAAAGAACCATTTCTTTATTACTTCTGATAGATGCTTAAGTGAAAGAGTCTGGATAAAAGAGATTAACACTGTAACAAAGTATCTCCCCAAAAAGGAGAAACTATTTTGGTTTATAAATTTATTTAAGGGAAACTTCTCTAATAAGTTACCATGGATGAAAGATCCCAGATCAAGATCCAGGGCCTTCTTACTCCTTGTAGAATCTCTACCTGATTGACCATGTCTACAGGATTGTAGCCATACTCACTAGACTTGGCCAATTGTAGGTTGGTGAAGTTATTTAACCCATAGTTGGAGGTTTTAAATTCAGAGTTGACTTTCTAGAGTGGGTGCCACCCAAGGCTATAGAACCCTGCTATTTACCCAAAGTTGGGTTTGGACTTCCTTAATATTAAATGAAAATGTGGAGGTTTTACGAAAAAAACATAAAATATACACAAAAATGGGGACATAGATACAAAAATACTATGATGGATATGAGGGAGTCAATGTGCAATGCATGGTACAATTAAAATAAATAAAACCAGTTCAAAGAACACATTGGCTAAGATAAGCAATTTGGATACTTATGGTATATTTGGATACTTTTCTTTGAAAAGGAATGGGGAAATAGGTAAGTGGTGGGGGTAATTAATTTTCAGGAATAGTTCTGTAGTTTAGATTTAGTAGAGAGGAAATTGGTCTAATCACAAAAAACAATAACTAATATTTAATACTGTAAGTATAAGTATATTGGAAATCAGGAATTAATATATGTTATTGACATAGAGACTAATTGGGAGAAAGAGAGTGATTACAACCCGCCATGCCATACACTAAATCAGTAACATGCAGAAGTGAGGAGGGAGGGTGTGACGGTCTCAGGCATTGGGAGGGCATCCAAATCAAAGAGTGAAATAAAAATTTAGTTTTTGAAATTTGAAATATGTCTCTGTTAGCTTCGTTGTACAAACGCCCTACAGTCCCACAAGCTAGTGTGAAAGTTGATCCATGTTTTGATAAGTGAAACTGGAGTAGGCCCCCTACTTGAGTCTTAGGGGCATACAAATCAAGGACTTGGCCCTGGTCATCATCAAACCTCTGCATGTTACTGCACTGAGTCAACTCATCCTGATCTAACAAGGTAATTTGTTATTGGCAGATATCGTAGTTTTTAAATTTCAAGGCAACGATTTGGAATGGATTGGTATGTGTTATTCTAATCCTTATTAATTTTCTCAGGCAGGAATATTTGTCAAGAACTCAGGTATGATCTTGAATTGGACATGTCAGGGCAGGTGTTTTTGTTTCTAATTCTGATGGACATGTCAGGAAAATATGTTTTGGTTTTGGTGCAGTGGATTTGAATGAAATGGGTTAAAATCAAAACATAGGAATTGGTCTTTTAACCCCAAAGTTAAACAATGGAAAATTATGTTATTTTGGCATGTGAACAGTTTGACATGTGGGTGAAGAATTATGTATAAATTCAGCTTGATTTTGAGGATACAGACAGAGACAGGTTGAGACGACAGAGACAAATGAGTTGTCAGACACACATGCAGTTGCATACCTGTATGAGGAAGAGACGCTATATTCACTTGGATTTATGACTGAACCTTGCTGAACACATAGATCGAGATTCCAAGTCACCACCTTCTGATCTTTTTGTGTTAATAGATGCTGATTGTAAATTATTTTGTTCACCTTCATTAAACTGCCTATATTTAACCAAAACCAGCATTATTATTTCTTCGGTGAGAGCTTGACCTTATTTACTTCTCTCATATATGCTATCTTTGCTAAGTCTTGATTATCTACTAAATTTAGCCTGTGCAAATGACATTTTTATTTAGAGTATGAAACTGAAGGATAAGAGATTTAAAGTTCTTTATTGATTGATTTGTTTTTTATGGGTTATCAACCTTATGCAGTCTATTTAAAGCCAGAAAATATTTTTAGATTGTAAGAATTTTTTGAAGACAATAAAGATTTACTGATACAATTTCTACTAATTAACCCATAGCAGGGGGGGGGTGTTGACTCCATAACTTTCTCAAGAGTATTTTCACATAAGTGAATATAATGAACCCAACTAGAATTGAAACTTGGCTCTTCAGCTTCCAATTTCAAGCCATTATCCATTATACCACCCACACATCCAAGCTTACACCACCTGGCATTCTCAAGCAGTCACCCATCTAGGTAATGACCAGGCTCAATGTTGTTTAACTTCAATGTGATATGGTTGTAAGTGAAATTCTTTAGGAAGAGAAAAAAAGACTTAATTTGAAATTATGACAATGATTCTTTCACTTGTTCTATCAATGTTTTGATTGCTGTAAAATTTTCTTTATCTATTATACATAAATCTTGATAAATTTTGATATACACTCTTATTAATAAAGCTTTATACCCTTGGCCTGTTTTTAAAATCAAAATTCTCCTTTCAAATTGTTGTTCTTAACCATAAGAAGTACCAGGGCCTATTATTCTATTAGAGAAGTCAATTACATGAAATCCAAATAAGTATTTCCCTCAAGCCAATTTAATCGAAAAGTTTCCTATAGGAAAGAAGGAACAATTTGTATCTGCTTCTTTTGTGATTAGAAAATCTAATGATAAGCTATATCACTTTGGAAAAGGACTAAATTTCGGGAATTATAAATGTCTTCCATCATAAATATCTTCTGAGTTATTTTTATTTATGATGATGTTCACCTTGTACAAGCCCAAGAACCACTTGAGGTAGTGAGTTAAACAGTACAAGGCATAGTTTAAGTGGGTATATAGGGAAGATAACAGTTAACCCTAGATTTGAACAGGTTGAGAGTGTTGTGATTGAGTAAGCATCCTCTTGGGAGTCTGTTTTACAGAGCAGTGGTTTGTAGGAAGAATCTACTCAAGTGAAACCTACATCTGATCAAAGGAATATGAAGGGAATGGAGGTGGATCATTACAAAGGGCATATCATGGCAGATTTTATCAGTGAACATTAGAACTGGTGGAACTAAGGAATGTAGTTCATCTGAACACTTTTCATGGAAATAGCAATAGACCAGTGAGAGGCTTGCAATGTTTCATTGGTGAGAAACAGGTTGTAGGGTGGAAAATAATTTGTCACCCACAAGGACATCAAGACTGGAAAATGAAGATTGGGAATTTCCTGTCCCTATATGGTAGTAATACTCTATTTTTGTCCTTTTTCTGGCTCTTGTAAAGGTAAATGAGAGTGCAAGGCGTCAAGTACTTACTTGAGCAGTACAGGAAACCAATCATTTTTCCAGTGTCTTTAGTGATTGATCATATGTTCAAGTTCCACTTGAGGTTGGGATTGTCCTGATAGGTGCTCAAAGCACAAGACACCCCTGAGGAAACATCCACTCATCATGATTGGTAATAGTTCTGGGTTTGATTGGTGATGATGGAATGTCACTAGTTTGGCTTTTAAGGTATTGAAGATGACCAGTCAGTTTTTATTCCACTGAACTGTTGGAGCAAGTCAGAAGAGAGATTGGCCACCAATCCCTAGTCATATATCAGCTGGAAATCAAATTCAACATACCAATCCTATCAATAACTGCTATGCTATACACACCTTCATATAATATTATTGTTATTGCTGTTTATTTTTTAATTTCAAATATATAAAAGTATAACCTCAAAATAGAAAATGAGATATTGTAAAATTATTGAGTTATGGGAACACAGTTTTGTAAATTATGAGAAAATAGAACAGTGATCAGAGAACAATCAAAATAGAAATTGGAAACTTTGGCAAGATAAGAATGTGAATAAAAACTGGCTTCAATTTATCTAAAAAAGAGATTTGTGAAAAATGAAAAGGGTAATAGGCAAGAAAAATGGTTTAACTTGAAAGAAAATAATTGAAGCTTGTGTTGCAGATGTTGAAAGAATGCAGAACTTTAAGAATATTGACTAAAGAAAATGAAAGCAACTAAACTATGACCTTTAAGTAAATATTACAAAGATTAACAGGAACAAAGAATAGATAAAAACTGAAAGTAATTTTTAATAATGAATGTAGAATTACATAGGATAGACAGCATGACAGAGCTAGAAGTTGTGTCTTTTATGTAAATTGTTAACTGACATGCATTAGAAGACAACTGAAGGAAGGTGGAGTAATGTTTCAGATTACATTAAATTATAGGTTCCATCAAAATTGATAATTGATAAATTATTTTAAGTTCTTAAAATAGATTTGTTTTTTTTTAGTAGTACAGGTTATGTAATTTAATGACTTGCAAGATTTTATACAGTTTAAATATTTGCAAAGTTTTAGATCTAATGATTTGTGACAGGCAGGAGATAACACACACACACACATATATTAAAGACTTTTTTCAATTTCAGTACTAATAATAAAAGCAAAATTTCTTTATTTTCTTATAATCATTTCATCCCAAGCGAGGCAATAAGGCAACTAAGTTGCAAGGGGTTACTGATCATGAAAGAATATGACAAAAAGAAAAACCCTATTAAGAAGAGAGAATGATAAAGGAACAGGACTTAAGGGGACAAAAGATAATGATTGACATTGCATTTAAATTTTTGAAGATCAAAGTTGACTGGACCAAAAGGTCAGAAGAGAGTTCTCTAAGCAAGAAATGTGAGAAATGAAACTGTTAGCATAGAATTTATTTCTGCAATAAAAATATTGTTATAATAATTTTTATAAAATAAGTTAACATTTCTAGCTTCTTTCTGTTTTATTATTGCTTGTATATCTATTTTATTAAGATATTTAATTTCTTGAACAAAAAAAATCAACATTCTTTGGCTAGTGTTCCAAGTAGTAAGACAAATGATTCCAAAACAGAAATTATGATTTGCAATTGGAATGAGAGCAATGATGGCACCTATCCTGAGTTCATCATAAAAATTTAGAATGAGGAATTAATAAATTTTAAACGCTTCAAATACCTAGGTGTATGAATTAGTTGTAACAAATTCAGTATAGATAAGAAAATTAAACATAGGATAGACTGTTCTGGGTGGGGGTTGTTTATCTAACACTGTAAGACGCTACACAACCAAAAGTATTAATCTAAGAACTTTAGTCAAGCATAAACATGATATCCCTTTACATTTCATAACACATGTACCCTGAAGGTAGTTTTATATAAATAACATATACCCTGAAAGTAGTTTTCTATAAAATTTAATAAATTTTATGTACATACAGATACAGGTAATGATGCTAGTCATGTAATGCTCACACGGATTTCTACATCGTGAAATTAAGATTTCATGTTAAAATGTTTTGCACTTTCTGTACGTATACAAAAAAAAAAAAATGATCACTACTTGCAAAAAATATATAAATGCAGGACTTTTTGACATTTTGAATAATATCTTTACTGAGCACAAAACACCTGGTAAGTAATCCATGAATGAAGATGTTACTGTGATGATTGCTAACAAAAAACTGGCTCTAATATAGTAAATCTAGTTTCTCATATAGATGTTATGCTTGATGTCCAACTCATTCAGAAATGTATAAACTATCAGCTATATACAACAATTTTCTCAGATTAATGATTAAAAATGGCTTCATGCAAATGAATCCTTTAAATCTCAAAGAAAACAATCCTTCTTCAGACATTATAGACTGGCACTACAAAATCACAAAGAGCTTTACCAAATAATAAAAGCATTTCTGTCTGAATTTCTATGATGTGGAGATCATTATTTACATTATTTAAATTCAGACAATTGTGTATAAGCTGTATTATGAAACATAAAGGGATATCATGTTTATGCTTGAGTTCCATTCCCAAGATGCCTATTTTATAGATGCTATATACAAATTAAATAGCCTGTATTCTAAAATTAAAAAAAAACCCTGAAAATCAAACGTCTTCCAGTCCCAAGAATTTTCAATAAAGGATTCTCAACCTGTAGCTAATTTCATCATTACCATTAAGGATTCTGTTTCTTAAACAAGAAAACACCCAGAGATTTGCAGCAAAAAAGTTGAAAGAAAAAGAAAATTTCATTGGGCTTATAATTATTTTCTTTGACAATAATAATAGATTTCATATTTGTTCTTGCAACCCAGCATCAACATTAGGACATGAACAGACATGTGCTTTAATTCTTGGAATGAGCCTTAAATCATGTGATCAAAGAATTAGATATCTGATAAGTTAAGCCTCACCATCCAGTCTCCACTGATCATTGCTATAATAGGGGCATGTTGCAAAGTGGTTAGGATGTTCACTTTCCAATCATGAACCCTAGGTTCAAATCTCAGTTGATTTATCAGGAAGGTGATTTCTTGATGTTATCACCCTCGAGAGGTGATACCAGTGTGCAGTACCATTGGAAAGTGACTGAAAATCATATCACAAATTGATCCAAGCCTTTTGAGTAAAATTGGGTAGATGCAACTATTTGGGAGCTGTTGATGGTTATGCTAGCATGAAGTCACAAGTCTTCGTGACTGAGGGTTTGAGCATACTGTTGGTCAAGTGAGAAAATGCACTCTTTCCCAGAAACTATGACAAAGGTCTGCTCAGTATTAACTGCAGGTGAGCTCTGTGGATGTTGCACAAATACAAATGTGCTTGAGCAGGAGTCTGCAACAGGGACTGGTTAGCCACACTAGTAGACAAGCATACTTGGATATGAGTGGCCAGCCACCAACTGCAATAAAATTACTCCTTTTCAAAGATTAAAACAGACATTCACACATTTCAACAGTGATGATGCTCCTAAAAATTCACATTTCTTTGATCTGAACATCCTCAGGGCATCTGAAATTTATGAAAACATTTTGAGAGTCCATATTTTACAAATTTGGAAACAGTTCTATACATTCTACTATTTGTTACAGCCAGCAGTGAGTTTTCTTATGCTACTAGTTCAATACAAGATCCAATGTTTGTGCTAAATATCAAAGATGGAACCTTTAGATTAATGGAAATCTCTGTAATTGAATGTGTGTAGGTTGCAAGTTCAAACACATGCACACAAATACTCAATGTAAACATTCATACTAATGAATAGATATATGCACATATCTACTTGTACAAACATATACAAGAAAAAAAAAACTATTTTATATAAAGTAGATGGCAAAACTGAAGATTTAGCAAATTTTGTATTTCTATCCAATTAGCAATAGGAAACTTTCCATCCTATAGGCAAAAAGAACTTTCTAGCCAATAGTCAATAGGAACTTTCTATCCAATAGGCAATAAGAAGTTTCCATCTCATAAGCATAAAGAACTTTCTATCCCATAAGCAATAGGAACTTTCCATCCAATAGGCAATAAAAATTTTCCATCCCATAAGCAATAAGAATTTTTATCCAATAGGCATTAGGGACATTCCATCCAATAGAGAATAAAAACATTCCATCTAATAGGCAATAAGAACTTTATGAAAGCTGAATTCTTGACTGCAAATGTTATAAAACAGAAAAGATATAGTTGAACTATGGGACACTTATTCCAAAACAGGTGAGATTGGAAGGACTTGATATTCTAGGAAGCATTTTGACTGCTCAGCAGCAGCAGTAATGCTGGGTCCTGTGAGGATACTGAGGAAAGTTCTCTAGATGGAAAACAACCTTCTGTCACTCAGTTTGGCTGGAATCCTACTGAAAAGCTACTGATGTTAAATTAACAGACAACAAAGATTTCTCTGGTAGTACCAGAAAAGTTTTTTGAGACGGCAAAATCCAGTCCATTTATAGAATCCATTTAAATGCACACCTACAAATATCAAAATAATGTAGTTGGAAATAGAGAGAATTGGGAATTTGAGGCACTTCCTGCTGCTTAGCCTCTTAAAGGCGTAAAGGTGACACAATGATAATGATAACATTAATAATAAGCCTAAGAAACAAAAAGATTTCCATGTCATTGTAGTTAAGAATAACTGTATGAAAGTATGAAATAAACAAAATCCAGGAAAACATGAGACAGTGATTGCAGGAAGCTGGTTTCAATGGAATATAAAAGCAGAAATAAAAGAATAGGAGCAATTATACCCTGAGAACTGTGCATCTTGGCTTCAATGACACAGACAAAAGGTTTCAGCCTAAACTAGAAACTGTTTTATAAAAAAAGAAAAAACACAATGAGAGTCAAACTATCTTCATCCATTTGAGAAGACCAGGTTTGGTAATCATAAAGGAATGCCTGCCACATTGGGAATAGGGATGTGTCAGCAAAGATGAAAAGAAAACAAAAATTTGGAACAATACCAGGACCTTGCCTAGTTGAGAAACATGAATCTTAAGGTTGTGCCTAAGGTTGGCACACATTGAACAGTGCCAAAATCACTAGAATCAAGATTCTGCTTCTTCTATGTGTCATGCTTCTTCGAGATGTTGGTGATCATTGCTCTCTACAATTTCCTCTTCTTTGTAGTTCTTAGTAACTTCTGTGAGTGTCAAATTCTCCATGCCCTCTTTTCTTATTATACACCCCTTTTCTGATTCTAAGTGTCCTTTTTGTTTCCATTTTCCTTAAAACTTTGTTATTGTTTACATGTTTGGTCTATGGAATCCTCTACATCCTGTATAATCTCATTTCTGTTGCTTCAATTTTCTTCATTTTTGAGAAGATTGTCTAGCATTCACTGCCATATATGAAGACTGGTATTAAGTACCAGTTCAGAACTCTTTTCTTTGTTTCTAACAGAATTTTCCTGTTTTTTAATACTTTGCTTAGCTTTTGGAAAGCTTTTTTTGCTATCCCAATGTACCTTCAGATTTCAGTGTCACACTTTTCATCCTTTGTTGTTTTTTTTTTAATTTGAAGGATGAGGTAGTTAAAGTGAATTTAGAGTCACATCTGGATACTTGGGAACAGCTTCAACAGTGATCTAGATTACCTGATCTGAAGGTATTTCTAACTGAGCTCCACCAGTAAAGCCTGTCACCATATCATGCACATTTGGCTGTGATGCATGTGCCTAATATACCCTTATCACACTGGTTGTCATGATGAGTATAATGACCTTTGTATATTTGTAATCTAATGTCACTTTGTTGGGATGGGCTTCTCTCTCAATAATAATAATAATAATAATAATAATCACAAATGTTGCTTATGTAGAGATAAAACTGAGACAACCAACCACATGGTGAGAAAATGCTGTACGTTATCCTAGAAGTACTAGGACAAATATGACTGAGTGAGAAGGGGGATACTTTGGGAATTGTGCAAGTTTCTACCTTTTGGTCATAGAGACTAAAGAGATATATAAAGACAAGAATTTGTCTTAGAGCATGAAAGACATAAATCCTTCTGGGATTTTGGGATTCAAATAGATCAGCCAACCCAGACCAGAAAACCACATCTAATTGATACAAATAAGAAGAAAATAACTTGTGAAAGATTTGGGACTTTGTTGTTCTTCTGGAAAACAGAGTAAAATGAAAGAAAATGAAAAGCTAAACCAATATTTGGGCTTTACCAGATATGAAAAAAAAATGAGTTGACAGTAATACCAACTGAAGTCAGAGCCTTGTAAATTGTCAAAAACAGCTGAAGGACCAAGCAATTTAGAGATAGATCAAGGCCAACCAGATAGTAGTCAGATATGAGGTCATGAAGTGCTGAGACACTTGCTGTCACTTGATCTCCAGTGAAGGCCACCAGTTACTGTCCATGTGAAAACTCATCAGGTACAAATGATAATAATAATAATAGTATTTTAAAATGATTATTTCTAAGAGCGATTTTTTTTTATCTTCATTAAGTCAGAAGAAAAACAAAACATTATTTCAATATTGTTGAAGATTTTGTCAAAGTGACACCAGTTTATTGATTATTGTTCTTTTACAAATGGACATATTTTTAAACTTTTTGTACATCTATTTATTTCTGTTTTGTCAGAATTTGTAAAAGTCCTTTCTGATGTTGACAAGTAATGCCAATAGTAAATGAAAACAGCTAATGACACTTGAATCTGTGTTATCTCCCACTGAGCTGGAAAATGGAAGAACACACATAGTGTGTCAGGTGTTACTCAGATAATGGCAAGATTTGTGGAAGTGAAGTTAGGAAGATAATTATTATAGGAATCAGATTAAAAAAAGCTTTTTAAATTAAAGAAATTATTTTTTTAATTTATCTAAGTAAGGAGAAGGGCTGGCTTCTCATTTTAAAGTATGCCAAACTGTTCCCTGTTGCAGATACCTTCTCAGGCATCTTTGTGTTTCTTAAATACCCACACCTGTGGCTTATACTGCCACTATGCTAACCAGATCTAAGTTACAGTTTCTAGGTGATAGTGTATAATCTGGCATGATTACAAGTTGAACACGCCTAAAACCTACATATGCACAATGACTTATAACATCATGCTAGCTCAACTATCAAGCCACCCTAGTAGATGGGCAGACTCAGAAAATCTGCAGCCATTTGTCCATACATTTTAAATATGGCTTTCATATCTGATTTGGTGCTCCTGCTGTACATCTTGAGATTCTTGACAAAATTCAGAGAAGGGTCTGTAACATGGTATAGACGTCATGGTCTGTAATGTAATCAATCCTGACTTGGCATTTTGATTTCAGTCACTTTCTCACTGACATAATGTGGCTTCCCTCTGTCTTTTTTACAAATATTTTCATGGCAACTGTTCTGATGACCTTTTTTCCTTAATGCCTCGACTACATGAATTTAAGTGTGCTACTAGGCTGGCAAATATTTCTCACCATTTTACTGTTGAACTTGATAGAGGCAGCCACCATTTCTATTCTAACAGTTCATTTTTTTCTTGCACATCTCACCCATGGAACTCCTTACCAATTTTTTTGCTTTCCTATCACCTAAAATCTTCAAAGATTTAAATGCAATGTCAATCGTTATCTTCACTCTTTTTAATGTTAATGTTCTCATAATGTCCTTTCTCATTAATAATTTTTTCTCATACTCGCTCACATTCAGTAACTCCTTGCATCTTATTGGATTTATTGCCTTGCTTGGGTGAAATTATTAATATATATATATATATATATATATATATATATATATATATATACATTGATTGCAGGCAATGTAAATTTAGTATACGATGTATAAGTATGTCTAGAAAATGTACATATAAGTCAATAGCAAGCAATATCAGTAGTTATGTAAAGATATTTAAGTACATATTGAAAACATATATACATTGACTACAGACAATATAAGTTTAGTAAAGACATAAGCACATCTTAAAAACGTATGTATATGTTGACATTGGGCAATGTAAATTTAGTAAACACATATAAGTATATATTGAAAACTTATGTATATGTTAACATCAGGCAATGTAAGTTGCATAAAGATAATATATATATGTTTTGGAAACACACACACACACACACATATGTATATATATATATATGTCAACAGCAGACAATATAAGTTTCCTAACAATGTATAAGTACATCCACAGCATCAGAAGTGTTAATTTTGACAAGTATTTACATTCATCTGTATTTTTTAGATGCTTTCATTACTCAGGTTGTCTGATTAGAAAATGAAGGTAAAGCAACCCATCACAATTAATAATAACAATGGTTGACAATAATTCAGATAATAAAAGAATAAAATAAAGATAATGTTGTTGCGTTGATTAGAATTCAAAGATCATCTCAGCTAAAATGAAATGGCACTGATATTATCATGAGATTAAAATGTTGATATCTTCATTGACAGACAGTAAGAAAAAAAAACATTTTTAATTATTGTATTTTATAAAATTTATTCAATATGAAAATTTCTCTTTCACCAATTTTCAATCACTTTGGAATCATTTTATTCCTTTCAGTTCCTGTTAATGCAAAAGGAATAATTATTCCAAAGAATACATTCGGCTCATCTTACATGAAAAAAAATATTCTTCTGAGTTCTTTTATCATAACTAAGTATTTTATTTTCCAGCATACAACACACACGTATTGCACTGAAAAGAAGAAAGAACAGAAAAGCCAATAATATTAACTAAGACTTTATTTACTTTGTAGTGAGTCTTGATAAAAATAAAATATAAAAATAAAATATATAAACAAAAATTAAAATAAGGCATTGCGCACTTTCCTTTAAAACTCTTATCTTTTTTCCTTCTCTGTCTCTAAACCTCTCTTTCTACATTTCTCTCTACTTGCAAGAAAAGGCAACCCTCAAATAAAATAAGAAAGAAGAAGAAAAAACTGAACCCAACTAAAAAACATGAAAATTTTGCAGGACCAGAGCTGATTTACTTGTGACTGAAAAAAAATCAAGGAGGCACTATGCATAACTTCTGTTATAAAAAAAAAAATGAAAAAGAAAGGAATGCTGAAAATAAAATAATTTTGACCAATCAAAAAAATGAACACAAAGAGACTTTTGATTTTAGCTGAAACCAAAGTTCCTGCTAGAATCTCAGAGCCTGGTCAAAATGATGTAAGCTAACACCTCTGAGCGAGAAACTGATGAACAGCAGGAGTGGATGGAATTCTGCATGAGAATTCAGCCAAGTGTAATGTGTGAAGAAGTAGTTAAGAGGGAATCTGCTAATGATATTTCTGCCCTGCTTAGGGCCGAGAAAAACACAGTATATTGACACTGACCTATTTCTAATATTACTGCTACTCCTTGCACAGTCTGACTTCAAAATTACACTACGTAACATTTTCTAAGCTCCTAACAATATATCCACCTAATATAACAAACATTTCGCGACATTGAATACCAAAGGACACACTCTAAAGAAAATAGATACTATTTATTTTGTAACTTTGAGTCTATTTTTTTTATTCCAAAATTTCCAGTAAAGAATCTCCTGCCAAATATCCACAACCTTAACAATATATAAAGAAAAAAATCAAAACAAACATAAGAAGTGGAACAGTCTATTCCAACCTCAAGTAGACATGCAGAGCAGCTCACCTGTAACATTATAATAATTTCACCCCAAGCAAAGTGGGAATGCTACTAGTACACAGGGGGCTACAGGGAGTTAAAGTGAGTGAAAAGACTGAGTATTGGAAGGATAGGGGAAAGGACAAAAGATGAATGTGATTCATGAAGATAGAAGATGATGATTGATGTTGCATTTAAATTTTTGAAGATTGTATTTATCAGGGAAGCAAGTAAATGGAAGGGAGTTCCACAGGCAGGAATTGTGAGAAAAGAAATTGTTGGAGTCAAAGTGGCAATTACATTTAACTATTTCAACAATAAATGGTAGGATGTGATCTAGTAAATTCATGTAGTCGGAGTAGCAGAGAAAAAAGCTTGTCAGAGTAGTTGCCATGAAAATATTTGTAGAATTGTAGAAATGATAGAGAGAAGCCACACCACATCAGTGAGAAAGTGACTGAAGTCAAGATGCCAAGTTAGGATTGATTATATTACAGATCCTTCTTCAGATTTTGTCAAGAACCTTGAGATGAAAAGCAGGGGCACCTGACCAGATATGGCAGCAGTATTCAATGCACAGACAAATGGTAGATTTGTAAATGTACAAGATGGACTCTGATGAGAAAACTTTTCTGAACTGACAAAGTGACCCAACTTTCCTTGCAGAAGATGCAACAATTGATTTGATGTAATCGCTCCACTTAAAGTCAGTGCAAAAGGTGAGGCCAAGAAGGTGCAGTATGTTGCTCTCCAGGATTCTAGAGTCAACTGTGCTGATGGCAGGCAGAAAAGTTTCTCCATGGTAGTTAAATGAGAGCAGTTTTGTTTTGGAGGCATTACAATTTACAAGTCATTTCCTGCCCCAGTTTACCACTGATTGGAGGTTGGCAAGGAATACTTAAAAAAAAACAGGTCCAAGGCAATATTTGTTGTTTTTGAACCCCTGGAATTATTTTCAGCTCAATTATAGAACTGTATTAAAATAATTTATACTTAAGAGGAAGGTTAAAATAAAACTTTTATCTTTCTAATTAACAAAATAGGGGATTAGATTTTGAAACCCTGTTTACCCAGTGAAGAGTTAAAATTTCCAAAAAGAGCGTAAATTTTGCATTTAACCCATTTAAATTTCCTTTGGGTGAATTTGCAGGGGAAAAAATAAAATCTGTAAAAAAAACATGTGAATAGAGGTCTAGATCATAATTTTCTGATTAATACAAGGAAAGATATGCTGAAAAGTTATATTCAATGCCCAGTATATGGTACCAAAAGTGGGTAATGATCAGTTTAACATATGAAAGGAAGTGGGTATGTTTTAAATATCTTCCAGGGTTTGTTTTAATATTTGGGAACTTAGATAAAAAAATAGAAAAGATTTTGTCAATGCAACAATAGATTATGTTAATGTCTTAGAAATAGTCATACTCAATTAAGTCAATATATATATATATATATATACACACACACAGAAATTACTATGTTTCAAAAACAGAAACTAAAAACTTCAAATTCAATTACAGAATTCAGTTAAAGTCCCTAGTCCTGTTTCATTTTCAAGCTAATTTTGGAATAACTTATTTTGAAATTTACTGAGTTTTATAAGCACATACATTCATAATATTAGTTTCTAAGGATACAGGGAAATCCAGTCATTTTAACAAGGGATAGTAGGGTATTCATTCCCACTGACAACTATTGTATCAAAATATGAGTTACTTTCGAAAAGAGGTTAAGTCAAGGTAGGGTAGGAGTGCCTTTTCCAACGAATGAAGACACCTGTTCCACACATGTCGTCTGGTCTTTATCAAAAACAAAAAGATTTTCAGCACTTTTTTTTTCACTGTTAACTTTGTACTTGTGTACATAAAAAAATTTTCTGAAAGGGTTGTTTGTATATGAATATGTCATATTGAATTACAATTTTAAAATATTATTCTTAATTTTAATTACTAATAGACTATACTTACCTGGCACAGGTCAGATGATATTCCCCAGACAAGGCCACGTCGAAGGGCAGAGTATTGTATCGGGAAACAGCTACCTGACTCTGTTTTTACAAGGTCTACAGGGAATTTTTGCCTGAGCCTACAGGCTTGGATACCCCACGATAAAACATGGCCTTGTGCCACATCTTGGTGTGTGGGGTAGTGGGTAAATACCTACTAATAGACTATACTTCTTTTAAAACATATAAATATAATACAAGGTAACCAAAAAAGTTCTGTCCGTTTTTGATTAGTCATTGAATGAAGTTGAAATATATACGAAATGTGTGTAGCAATTGTTTTCAAATTCGAACAGCCGGAAGTAGGAACATCAAACGTTATAAAAAACATGCGCACCATGCCTGGCCATCAGTTATAAGCCGGACAGCTGTGCGAAGGATGGAAGTGTCCAGAGATCTCGTTTGGGGCTGTTTGCTTTACGACTTCAAAGTGGGCTTATCAGCAGCTGCATCAAGTCGCCACATATGTCAAGCATTTGGGGATAGTGCTGTGGATGAACGTACTACAAGACGATGATTTCGAAAATTCAAGACGGGAGATTTGTCTCTCCATGATGAGCCTCGCAGTGGACGACAACAGGTCTTGAATGACGGAGTTCTGAAGGCGGCCATTGAAGAGAACAGTAGTCTAACATGTGGTAAACTTGCAAGGCAGTTCAATGTTTCCAATAAAACAGTTAGACTTCACCTGCACCACCTAGGTAAGATGTACAAACTGAGTAAGTGGGTTCCGCAAACGCTGTTGGAGGTCCACAAGGGACAACGAGTGGCAGCCTGCGTATCGCTGCTTTCTCGCCACTGTACCGCATCCTTATTCAATCGAGTGCTTACCAGTGATGAAAAGTGCGTTCTGTACGAAACTCCCAAGCGTTCCAGACATTGGTTGTCTCCTCAGGATGCTGTTCCTCTCACCGCAAGACTGCCTATGCACCCACGAAAGATTATGCTTTGTGTCTGGTGGACAGGCCGTCAAGTGGTTCATTATGAACTGCTACCAACGGGCCAAATGGTCACTGGAGACCTATACTCGCAGCAATTGAAACGTGTACAACAGGCATTGTGCTAGAAGGAGCCAGCATTGGTGAATCGCAAAGGTGTGCTTTTCCTCCATGACAACGCCAGGCCGCATGTCACACGAGTGGTCAGGAATACTTCTTACTTCGAAGACTAAATATAAGTTACACATACTCTGAAGTGTTTTCTTTTTTTCCTTTAAAAACTGACAGAACATTTTTGGTTACCTTGTAGAATTACTTAAATTATTTAAAAAATATTAAAATATCAAATATAAATATGTACATTACATTTATCAACTTTTTTTAAACATTATTTGAGGAAATTCTTTTGACAATGTCAGCAAAGAATAGCTATTTTATTTCTTTTTATTACAGTAACCTAGTAACATATAGTTTCTCATGTATGCACAAAGGACATGGGTCATTTAATGACCTACATATTCTAGCTTTTCTTATTAATTTCCATTTCACAGTAAATGTTTTATTGGTTTCTTTTAAGTGCCAGAAATATTTCGATATGGACACCTGATTTTGGTATTTATTTATCCTAAAAGAATGTTGGCTGAACCGCTTTTTGAACTCGTGTTGTGTGCATCCAATGTAGACTTTTACATTGTCTGGATCCTCAATAGATGAGATATTGCATTGGTATACTAATGATTCAGTGCGACATTTTTTATTAAGAGTACAGTTATGAGGATTTCTGCAGTTACATAATTTTTGTTTATCTTCCTCTCTTTTTATTATTATACTGTCTAAATTTCTTTTATCTTGGTCTAAGTATTTATTCAAGATATTAGCATTAAGTTTCTTAATAATTTTTTCTAAGTTTTCAGTACAACTGTAACTTAATTTTAGGGTACTTTTATTGAAAATAGTACTGAGTTTACTATCTTTAGGAAAATGTTTAACTATTAATGCAAGAAATTTTTGTCCTAATTTGTTCTTTACCGTTTGGTTGTATGAGGATGTATACTAAATGATTTTTCTACTTCTGTTTTTTTATGCTTTCCATTTTCATTTTTTATGTAAGTTAGTTTTGGGCTTTTGTAGCCACTATCTTTTAGAGCTTTATTATAGAAATTAATATGTTCATAGAAAATTTTCTCATTTGCTGAATTTGTACCTATTGTCTTTTTGATAGATAAAGGTATATGCTTAATTATAGATGAAGGATGATTAGTATGCTTTCCATCTAATCTTTCATATGAGTTCCTCTGTTTTTTGCATTAGTATAACAAATAATTCCTTTTGTTAAGATTGTTCTTCAGAGAAATTGTGAAATTTATTTTTTCCATATTTCAAATATATATATATATCAAGCCCCCAAAATTTATCTCTTCATTGAGAAGGAGACAATGTCATTACCTGGTACCTGAGGTGTCTCTTGAAAAGATAATTGTCAATGGGGCTTGAGCAATTTTTGTCCCCTGTCCATAGACACATGGGGCTACCAACCCACTTTAAATTCTACTTTATACCACATTTTGCTCAATTGGGTTTGTGGTTAAATATATATCAGGGTAGAATGTATGAGTGTTTGAGTGTTTCTCATAATGTGTGTATATGTGAACATTAGACTGAGTTAACTCTTTTTTCTGGGATTTGTGAAATGTTTCAACTGAGGAGACATAAGAAAAAGACAGATAAATAGACTGGAAAATATAGAGATGAATAGACTGTGAAAGGTAGATAGATATAAACAGACTGGGAAGAGAGATATATGTGAATAGAGTGGAAAAGATAGATAGCTATTAATAGACTGGAAAAAATAGATAGATATTAATAGACTAGAAAAGATAGATATGAATATACAGGTAAAGATAGACAGATATGAATACATGGAAAAAGATAGATAGCTATGAATAGCCAGGGAAAGATATATATTAATAGACTGGGAAAGAGATAGCTATGAATAGACTGGAGAAGATAGATAGATATTGATAAACTGGGAAAGATAGATGAGTCAGAATCAAATATAGATCACAATCTAACAAAATGATAATGTAAAGAACAAATGTAGATTGATAGATAGCTAGATAGATATGAATAGACTGGAAAACAAAGATCTGAAAAAAAGAGAAAAATAGATAGATATGTATAGACTAGAAAAGATAAATATGAACAGACAGGGATCGATAGATGTAAACAGACTGAGAGACAGAGAAATAAATATTAACAAATTGAGATAGATAGATACGAACAAACAGAGAGTCATGTAAATGAATATGAAAAAGATAGCAATATTAAAAAATTAACCATAGATGAATGATTGGAATGATGTGAGAGAAATAACAATAATGAAGCTACTGATCTAAATAATTCACAGATTTTCAGTAAACATCTGATTGACGATTTTTGTTCATATAAATTGAAATTTTGTTTTACCCTGTGTGCGCATGTGTATACATATTTCTTAAAAAAAGAAAAAAAGTGAATAGTTGCATAAAACTATAAAATTGTAGAGTGACTTTAAAAGTGATGAAGATGCTGACCCTTCTTGAAGATACTTCATTATCAGACACTTAAGATGTTTAAATTATTTAGATATTGATTTCTCATTCATTCTGGCTGGCAGTTGGAAATTAAACATCTGCTCAAGAATCCTACACTGTTAAAGATTTTGAAATTGCAGAAATCTTCAGAAATATTGAACAGATTCTTGCAATTTAAGTAATTTGTTACAATTCAGACAGTTTTGGGACTGTAGGATTTTTTTTTGCAATTGAAACTTGCCTAATGAAAAGCATAAAAAATATAGTTTTTATGTTCAGATTTTTTAAATTATGTTTTAGAATTTGAAGTGTCTATGAAATCATTTTTCTGCTAGTGATATCTTGACACTTGATGACGTTTAGAGGATTTAAAAAAACAGAAGGTTGAAACTAAAATTTTGTCTGCATTCAACTGACACAAGATGGCAGAAGATGTGTAGTATTCAGTTTCAATAAAAAAAAATTTGATTGGCCAAATCATGTGTAAAGCATTTTCCATTTCGTTCACATACATTTACCATTGAATCAATTCTTGTATATAAGAGGCACTCAAAAAGGTCCCGGAAAAAACCTGTTATAAGTAAAACAAAGTATACTTGGGTTTATAATCAAGAAGCAAAAAAAGCACCCAAGTATTTTGATATTTGTTTGCAGTAAAGTAAAATTGGATTTATAACCTATATGAATCAAGCAGACCATGCAACTGGTTGTTGAACATACATCAGTAAAAGACTAGAAGAAAGCTTTCAATGGAAATTTTTAACAAATAAGGCCCAAATTCTTCTGAATCAAATTATAAGTGGAGACAAATCTTGGCTGGCTCAGCATGATTCTGAAGACATATCAATGGTTTCCCAAATGTGCAAATGATCCTGTCAAATTAAAAGTAAGATGTTTAGGAGGAAAAGTTATAGTGAGTTTCAAGAGATGCTTATATTATTTTGCTACTTGACATTTTTCTAGAGAATTATCTGAGAGACACCTTTCTGTCTTCCTTCAGCATGACAAATGCTAACCTCCAGGAGAGCGACTTGTTGTACCTTCTCAGGCTAACATTCTCTGCTGACATGAAGAGTTTTACAACTTTTGTGGTCCATCAGGTATGAATATAAGTCTATAACTGATTTTTTGCCAAAATTTGAATCATAAACTTTTTTAATGTTCATTGGCAGAGGGTGTGCAAGTGTTTTTTCATTGACAACAATAAATGTGTTTGACAAAGATGAAAGGTTGGCTTGTGCAACTTGCCCAACCATGACATGAAAAAAATATGAAGTTGACAATAAAAAAATTTTTGGCATCCCAGGTGCTTTGGCTGAAAATATTCTATCTACTAAGTTTTGGGTCAGTATTTTTTGTTGATCATGTGGCAAATTTTACACTTACAGTAAGAAATAAATATTGTATGCAATCCAGATTTCAAAGAAGTATCTCTCCTACTGATAGTCAAGGAAATATTATGAGGTGTTTTATTTATAATTCTAAGAAACACTTTGTAAAAGAAGACTGTTATTATTGCCATGAAGATGATAAAATAAGCATATGGAGTTAACATAACAGTAACACTGTTAAATGCTGAGCCACTCAGTCATGGGAATACGAGATAGAAATGAAAACTTGTATGAAAACTGCAACTGGTAAAACATAGTTAAGAATAGCTTTCTTTATATCTTAAATGGATAAAGAAAGGAGTCTTGTTAAATATCTTTCGACTGACACAAAATTAAAATTTGGAGATCAAGTGGAAGTTAGGAAAACTGAAAATGTAAAATTTCCAGTAGCCATTGACAGAAATATGTTTATGATAGAAACATTTAGAGCAAATAATGAAGTTCCACTTCTTTTTAGTAGGTTTTTATCATTTTATAAAGCCAGATGATAATGTTGTTTTAAATTTTACAAATGATACAGTTTGTCCAAGGCATTTATTTAATGTGGATAGCATATTTTTTGCACACCTAAAATGTTCTTTAGTGACAATTCTCTAATGACAAATACAGGGAGATGAATGAGAAATAAAATATGAAAACTTTAACAATGGTAGATGACTCACTATTCTGTAATGGCATAACTAAATGTTGGTAAAGGCATTCTGTAAGACTTTATTCAATGTCAGTTGAGAATCCAAGGTAGCTCTCTTGCTTGGGAAGTAATTCTAAGAACTCATTGCAAAACAATGGTGGATTTAGTCCAAACCAATTAGCATTTGGATTTAACCCTAATTTTCCATCAGTCATAGATAATGAACTACTTGCCATGGAGGTTTCATCATCTGACATTATACATTAAAATGTTCTATACCATGCCAAAAAGAATTATATTACTGCAAAGTGAAAAGATCAGGAGAGCTATCAGGCATAACATATGCACTTATTGTGATGTGGTATATGCCAATGATGATAAAGTTTAATAGCACAAAAAAAAATTTAAAAGAAGGAAAGATCCTACAGTTGTACTTGGTATGGGGGTGCTTACTATTGTGTGGATCCATGTCAACTGAAGAAGATAAGAGATAGTAGTCATACTAGGCAAACTAAAAATAGACAGACTAATAAAACAGAAAATACAAATGACATGATACATATGAAGATTGGAGAGGCTGTCATTCAAAACAACAAAGATGATGATTCTAGTTTGAATAACTGACCAAATCAAACAGTTTTGACCAAAAATTCTGCTCTACTTAAATCATTAACTGTATGTGGATGACTGCTAGTTGGAGGGGATAAGAAAATGGGGCAAGCAAAAATATCAGAGTGAACAGCAATTTCCCAGCATGCAAACATTGCTAAAATATGCAAGATAATCATCTTGAGTAATTTCTTATAAAAGACTGAAATTTTCTACTTTCTATCATTTATTTGAAATCATTTCTTTTGAAATATCATTGCAATCATTTCAAAACCTTGCTCTAAATGTTCAATATGTTAATGCTAATCAGTTATACAATTATTCTAAGATCTTTTATAAAAATGTAACTTGTTGTTGAAAGTCTACAAATGAATATAAACATAGACTGAACTAAAAAGAAAAAGTCATACAAAAGAAAAGAAAAAAAATTAAGATTATTCAAAAAAAAAATTTAGATCTCAGACAAATTCTCATTTGCTGTTTATTTTGTGATTATTGTTCTTTCTTTCTTTTTTTTTTGAATGATAAAAAATCTGAAAATCCAGTTCACTAAATATTTCCATTCCTACGAAATGAAGATACTAAAAGAGAAAAACAAAATGCAATTAGAAAGGAAAAGAACAGAATAATAAGATAATTATTGGAGGAGAAAGAACAAAGAAAAGTGAGTTAGAGGAAATGTACAGATGACAGAAAATCAAAATGGCTGAAAAGAGAAAGAAAAAAACAGACAACATTGGTGAGAAAGAAAGGTAGAATTGTCATAGAAAAGAGCTAAATGGAAAAAAGAAATGCAAAGAGAAAATGAAAAAAGAGGTACAGGCAGAAATGAAGAGTTGTGTTTATTGGAAGTGAATCTATCAAGGCAATTTTGTAGGTAGGGGTACCTTTTTATCTTCAGTGCAGAATTTTCAAAGAAAATATTTAGTAAGCAGGGAGGACATCTCAAATAATAATTATGCAAATTACCTGAAAATTAGTGATGAAGGATACTGTTTACTGATAAACAGTAACTGCTGAAGATATCAGAGATTTTGTTAGAATCTTGAAGTGAAAAACCATGTGAAGATGATCTTGGAAATGATTCAAAAGAACCCTTCAGATTAAGTCTGAAATTGGATGCCAATGTATCTTTATATATGAGCATATTTATTGATATATGAGAATGGCATATAAGCTTCATAGAAACTTCAGAATTTGTTTTCGTTGGAATTGTAGTAGTTACAAAAATAAAATGAAAAAATTTAAATTAAAATAAATCCATTTACACTATTTAGTATAAGTTGGATTTTTGGTATATTTTTGAACTGAACCCTTTCTTTAGCCCATTGGGGTAGATTGTTCTAGTTCCACATGTCATGCCTTTTCTGTATATCTCAGTTTTCAGTTAATTCCCTTTAGTAACTCAACTCTCCAAGTTTTTGTTCATCACTGCTGTAGCCAGGTATTGAACTCACAACTCTTTGGGTCAAGTCACTGAATTACTTCAACCAACTTTTATCCACTGGGCCATGGGGACTAAACAAAATTCAAATATATGTCACCTGAAGAAGGCTGGAGCATACAACTGCTGAAATGTTGTGAATATGACAATAAAGATGAGGGCAGCAGTCTGAATAATGTAAATAGTTACAATACCTCATCTCAGATGTTAAAACAAGTCCTTTTCCCATCATGCAAAAAATGAAAAAAGGAATTGGAAAGGCCTTAGTGAGATGAACCCAATCTCAGAATTCCAAAACAAAACTCTCCCTATTCTGCCAACATAATTTTGCTGGGATCAGACATCAGCATGTGACTCTGTAAACCCGAACATGAAGACATGGAAAATGTAAGTGAAAACTCTTACTACACCTTCACATAAAACATAGCATCCTTCTTATTTACTTGCCTGTTATTGTTAGCAGTCAAGAGAGAAACCCTGACTTTGAAATTTTTTAAATTCCCACTGTAATAAAGAAGTAAGTATAGATTCATGCCATCCCTTTATATAAACTACAGGCTTTTTCATAAAAAGAGCAATTTCTTCAATTGCCATAAATACCTTGAAAATATCACATTCATCATTCTATATATATATATATATATATATATATATATATATATATATTGAGAAAATTCCTATAATATTAACTCATTGTTATTCATTTGAATAAATTTTCTTGTTTATGAAACTGTGGGGAAAATTGTAAAAAATGGCTTACCTCGGAAATGCCCACGAATCTGTGCAAACTCCGGCTGCTCAACAGTAAAAGAACCAAAATGGCAGCACCCATGTCTTATGCTGGGTGGTCTTGGACAGTTAACACAAAATCTTGTTTCGTCATTTACATGCAAATTATGGTCGGTCCTTGTCTGTATAAAGCAAGCGCGTTTTTTTTTCTGGGGACTTTGTTTTTTTTTGCTCGGGAGAAGGTTGGACATGTGACACTATTTTGTCATTTTCTATTTTGTTGGACTTTTACGACGGCTGTCGTTTGAACTGTGATTTGGTACAAGTGTTGCGGTCGAGAAATAGAAGAGATCTATTGCAGTTGTTACTATCAGTTGACAGTCTTTTCTTTACTACAGAAACTCAAGATGTTGTATTCATTTTTTTCAGTTAGTTGATACTCTTTTTTAAAAGTGCCACTTTTCCACATTCTTCTTATGACCTACTGTTTTGCTCTCTGTTTGTGGAATCTTAGCACATTATGAGTCATATGATGTGGTAGGAGTATCAAGATACAGTATCTTTTCATTTACTATTTTTTCTGATATTTTATCCAATGAAATATATAAAATTTGATATCAATCTATGCAAAGCTTATGAATTTACTTATTGGAAACTGGATTATTTTTTCTAAAAAAAATACATTTTTCTATTTTATTTACAAGGATATGGTGAAAAATACTTAACCTGATCTTACCAAATGACAAGCACAGAACTTTTTTTTTGAAGGACTTCTTGGTCAGGCCCTCTCATAAACTTTTCTACTTCTTTTATCTGCCATATCTCATGGTGCTCATGGCTTTCCACATCTTCTATTCCTTTTGGCAGCATTTGAATCTTTAGCATCCTTTTTTGTTCCCACTCCATTCATACAAACACTTTACGATGTTTGCTCATTGTTTCCCACTGACCATCTTGCTTTCAATAGAATGTATGAATGTCAAATTTTCCAGAAATTTCAGCTGTCACTTTCTGATTTTATCTATAAGCATCTTTTTAGTTATCAATTTTCTTAAAACTTCCTCATTGCTTACATCTTCAGTCCATGGTATTCTCATCTACTTTCTCCAGAATCACATTTCTGTTGCCTCTTGTCACCTCTTCATCTGTGAGGAAATTATACAGAATTAATGACCATACAGGTGGATTGATATAACATAGTAGCTCAGCACTCCTTTCTTTGTTGTTAATGAAATTTTCCTGTTTTTTAATATTTTGTTTAGTTTCTGGAAGGCAACTTTTTATAATTCCAATGCATCTTTGGATTATATGCCATATTTTCCATTGTTTGTTACCACACTACACAGGTAGTTATATTTCTGCATGCGCTTGATTCTGATGTCACCAATTCCTAGCTCACAATTTGGACTGTCCCTTTTGCTCATGACCATTTTGTCTTATTACAATTAATAGTCCTTTCTTCTTGCTTTCCCCTAATATCTTGTTAGGGAAAAAGTAAAATAGATATGTAAAATCAATAATAATCAGATATCATTAACGGTTAATAGTCCTTTTTTCTTGCTTTCTTCTAATACCTTGTTAGTTGTTATAAAGTAGAGTAAGCTCTGGAATAGATTTTGTCATGTCAACAGATGGTAGCTCAACTGGCATTCGCTGTGGTGTACTGTCTTTATAGCAGTATCTCCTTTACATATAATACTGCATGTTCCTGAACCAAAATGGCCTTATGCCCTTTGTTGACCTTTGACTTCTGATTATTCTTGGGAATCTAAACTGTCTTTCTTGGTGTGTATCTTGATTTCTTCTTATAGGTGACTTAGGTCTGAATTCATTTTTCTTTTCCAACTCCTCATCAGTTTTCATTATCATCCATAGAGTGTTCAGTTTCACTACTGGATTCATTAGTCCCCCTCCTCCCATCCATGTTCTTCATCTTCAGATTATTCATCCATTTTTATATTCTCAGGTTTCATTCTGCTTCTGAATCGATCTGGCCTAGTGTATTGTGTCCTTTCTGTACTACAATGTTCACCTTCTCTGGATTAGATTCTTTGTCTTTTTTTATATCATACACTTTCATTTGTTGAAAATGGCATTGTTATAGGAGCTCTAATTTGCCTACCCATTAATGCAGAGGGATTTTGTAGTCTGTTGGCATGGAATTGTCCTATAGATTCACAGTAATCTTGGTAAGTAACTCTATATTATTATTAGATGGGGAAAATGCCTTTAGTCTCATTTTCAGAGTCTGCATAATTCTCTCTGCAATTCCATTCGATTGTGGGTGGTATGGAGGTGCATCTAATATGCTTTTGCCACAAACATAGACTTTCCTTGCAAAATTGTGGTGTGTTATCTGATACCAAAGTTTTAGGAACCCCATTGCTTGAAAATATTGTTCTTAATATCTATTTGACAGTGGTGGCTTTTTTGTCAGCAACCTTAATTACTTCTGGCCATCCTTAAAATGAGTTCACTAAAATTAAAAATAGACCCATGTCTTTAATATGGGCATGATACATGTGTACCCAAGCCCATGGTTCTTTTTCTTTTTTCCATGAATGAATTTTGTTTTGCTGAAAGTTTTTTATTTCATCACATTTTGGGCATTTTTTTACATAGTCTTCTACATCTCAAGAATATCCTGGCCACCACACTTGTAATTTTAATCTCATTTCTGTCACTGTTATACCACAATGTGCATCATCATGTACACCTTTTAGTACTTCTTTTCTTAAACTTTGTTGTGGTATTATAATATCTCCATTGCATATTATGACTTTCTCTACAGTTAATGTATGCTTTGGTTAATTGTAGGGTTTTTCTGCCAATGAACAATTTTTATTCTGCCTGGAATTCTACTTAACACTGGATCTTGTATGGTTTCCATTCTGAGACGATTTAGGGGTAACATGTCCTTTTCAATCGAGTACAATATTTTATCTTCTGAATTTTCAGATTTTTCCAAATTTTACTGTTGAAATTTAGTCTTCATGTGGAATAGTGTTCCCCTTTACATATATGATGTTGAAATCAAAGGCCATGAGTCTTATAGCCCATCTTAAAATTCTAGAAGCTTCAGCTGACATTAATTTTCTTGACAGGTAGATTATTGGATGACCTACTTGAGATAAAATTGTGGCTACAGCATGTTCACTTGCATCTGTAGTCAATGTCACTTCTTTCTTTGGATCAAAGGTTTAGGTTTTATTATTAATGCCTTTTTTAAGCTTTCAAATGCTATATTTTGCCTCTGAGTCCATTTAAATTCTGTATTCTTTTTATGTAATTCTGTATCTAGGTGGATATTTGCTATAAAAATTGGTCAGTCCCAAAAAAGATTCTAATTCTTTTTTTTATTTTTTTGTGTAGATACTTCTGATATTTTATTTATCAGTTTATTGTTTGGTGAAATTCCTTCTTTAGATATTTGATTTATTAGAATTACAATATTTTATCACAATTTAACACTATTTATCATCATACCAGCATTTTTTATTTGTTTAAACCTTGTTCTGTTTTTTTATTCTTCTTTACAGTAAGCACCAATGCCTATATTTTCTTGATACCTGATTATCTTTTACCCTCTCCAATAGAACTTTTACTATTGCCTTTTGAAAAATATGGATGAAGTCTTAACATCAAATGGAAGATGTGTCTATTATAATAAGTGTTGAAGCTTAAATAAGCATGGAATAATACAACACAAAATGTACGTTAACAAAATGTATTGAAACAAAGAATAGGTACACAATATTTACAGTTAGTTTGGTATATTCTTGGGAAGACTGTTCCTGCATAATGGGTTGACTAAATCGCAGTCGGGCAGAGTCTCTGGATTCAATTTCTTAATCTCTACTATCTTCCCCGTCTTCCGGTACCAACCCATATTTATATGGTCGGTAGTCCGCTTATGTAAATTAGGTGTATCATACACAACAATAAGCCTATCAGGGTATTAATTGTAGTAACTACTTTAAATTTTCTGTCAATTTCTATTTGGTTATATGCCAATTTCAGGTCAATCTTGGTAAAATATATAATTCCTGATAATTCATGACTTGCCATTTCCATGTTAGGTAATGGGTATGAATCAGAGCATATCTGATGATTCACACCTACTTTGTAGTCTCCACATATCCTCAAATCGCCATTGGGCTTTCATATCACATTTGGTGAAGCCTAACAGCTACCACATTGGGTAACTTTTTCCAATATGCCTTGTTCTACTATTTTCTTTAGTTTTACAACTACCATGGCTAGAATGTGAATACGTATTTTTCAAGATTCAATATAGATTGGGTGATTATTTTCTTTTAAATACTTGCTTTATATCCTTTTAATAGTCCTGTATCAGATTCTTCTGACTTTATACAGTTTATTAATTTTGATGTATCCACTTTTAAAATGTTTATTCCCAGGAGTCCATGATTTTTTTTTTGTGCTTTCTACAACAGTGATGGGAATAATCTCAAAACTGTTTTTTTTTTCTTGTTGTCTTGAAAGTTTCTTCAAAGGAGTTTAGAGTTTTGATAACAGATCCATCAAATTGTTTTAAATTAAGATTACTTTTTCTTAATTTGGGTTTACCTATTTTCTTCCCCAGAAATTCCATGAGATCAATGTAACATTGCTCCTTATGTCAACCTGCATAGGAAAAGTTATGACATTCAATTTTACTGTTTCTTTACTATTCTTATTGAATATACTTTTGTATTTTCTACCCTTTCTATTCTCTTTTTGTATCAGCACACAGATTGGAAATGGTCTTTTCTTTTATAGTTTAAACATAATTTTCCTAGGGCTGGACATTTTTTTTTGTTTCGTTTGTGTTCTTTGTCACAATATTTATACTTAATTAGGATTTTAGTTGTGTTGTATGCTTCTACATTCTTTTTAGAATTATTAAATTCATTAATTAATTCTAATTGCTGCAAGAATTCTACACTTTCTTCTAAATTCATATCATTTGCTTGTAGACATTCTAGAATCTTATGTTTGTATGTAATGTCATACATGCCTTCAATTAATCTTAGAAGAACCAATTCATCTTCTATAGACATTACTCTCAAACAAAGTTTTTCAAATTTGCAACATTTTGATGCTTCTTTTAATCTGTGTAGATATTGTATTATGGTTTCATTCATTTTCTCTGAAATAACCAGCTTTTTTTTTTTTTTTTTTTTTTTTTTTTGGTTGCATGTTTCTTTTTATAATGGTTGAGATTTCCTCATATTTTAAGTCTTCCAGTATTTTTGGGCTACAACATAATGGATATTTTCTTTATGGCTTCACATCCTGTTGAAGCCAAAAATAAATCAATAATTTCATTCCCTCCTCTGGAAACTTTCTTGTATTTCAGTTTCTTTACCCTAGCCAATGCTGTGAAACATCTAATCTAAGTTTCATCCAACGTGGTTAAGGATCCTATTGGCAACACAATATTGTTATGAAGTAGAGTAAGCCCTGGAACAGATATGGCCAGGTAAAGAGATGGTAGCTTGACTAGCATTCACTGTGGTGTACTGTTTTTATAGCAGTATCTCATTTACATGTAATACTACATTAGTAGAAAAGTAAAATAAATATTCATAAGCAATAATATACAAATATCATTAAGAGATAATGGTCTTGTCTTCTTGTTTTACATTACTACTTTGTCTAGGAGTTCTTGCATCATTCCTTCTGAGTTTAACATCTTTGTCAATTATGGGTTCAATAATTCTTGGATGTTGTCTGTGTAGATAAACTTTTTATTTAAATGGCAGATTGCCATTTAAATTAGAAATTAGAAATTATTAGTCAGTTTTCTTTTAAATGATGTTGCCCTATGTATCTGCTCATCCTAATACTCGATCGATTTTTTCATAATGTTGAAAAACATTATTTAACTTAAAACAATGAAAAATGCTTAAACTAAGTTATGAACACCTACATGTTAGATGCCTTCATTTAAATCAGTGGATTCAGTCAAATGAAAACACCTGGAATATGCAGAATTAAGTTTGATTAATTATTAAATTAATTTTGCATTATCTGAAACTATTCTTTCCAAAGATCCATAAATAAGAGCTTATTAAATAAGATTATCTTTGCAAAATTTTATTATCTTCTAAAAATAATTGGATGAGGGATAATTTTGTCTATTATTAATTTTGACGTTTTGTTTTAATCTCAAATCTATTTGAGGCAGAAGAGAAATTTCCTCGAGATATACGAATTAGTTTTCACATTGAACTTTGAATCTGTTGACTGGCATTCCTCTAGAAATCAAGATATTAGGAAATGATACTTTCTGAGTGTGGAAACATTTAATAAAATCAAAGCTTCAGTTATAGATTTAGAAACCAACTAAAGTTTTCTTTTATGAAAAGTGCTACTAATAATATTATATCTTGTTTTAAAGAGTTCTTCCTGTTTTATTTTGGTGTATCAAAAGTATTTTCTTTTTTTTTGTATTTCTAATATGAATAGTTTGTTATGATGGGCCTTATTTGACTCCCGTTTCCTAGGTAGCAAAATATACATATATACATCATAACAACAAAGTGAGACCTATATAGAAGGATTTATTTATCAGAAGAGTTTGGTTGTACGAAAATTCTTGTAATGTGATTGTTAGTAAATGTTTCGGATTTTTGTGTTTGTCTTGCTGAATGAATAAATTATTTGCAAGTGATAAGTCTATCATTAAAAGGTAATATTAAACATGAGAAAGTGATATTTGTGTAAAACTGTGGTCTTTGTTTCTGGAGCAGCTCAAATCCATGTGCTCTCATTTGAGTGGCTGATGAAAAAAAGAAAGTTTCTAAAATTACCACCAATAGTTTTCTTTTTTTCTATGGAATCATGGGAATTGTTTTGTTTTTTTACATTTCTAGTGATCATGAGATCGTTACAATTTTACTTCTGGACTTTACTTTGTACTGATTATTATCTTTACTTCCTTAACAATTATGAAAATCGATATAAATTAAAATTTAATAAAACAAGTTCATTTTATACTCTTAAATTATAACAGACATATCATAGTGTGAGATTTTATGATCATTTTTCTACACAAAAAATAGGTGGTTGCATTATACACAGATAATTTTTTGAAGAGATTAAAAATCATGCATTTTTGATGACCAGTTGCACTATACACATGTAAATTTTTTTCTGGAGGGGGTTAAAATTCATGCATTTTTGGTGACTGTAACCTACCTGGCAGGCCTATATTCTCACAGTACCTTTTGCTAACCTTAACAGTACAGGTAAGCTCCCTTAGCCTGCCATTTGTAGCCTAGATTCTTTCTTTCTGTTGCTACATGAATGATCTTTCCTCTATGGTACCTAGACTTTATGAATTTAAGCATAGTACTAGATTGTCCACAAGATCTCATTATTTTACAGTTGAGATGGCTAGATGCAATCATAAGTTCCTTTGCTTATAGTTTCTTCTATTGTATTTCTCATTTGTGGAACACTTTTATGGCTTCTTGCCTCCCAGTTGACTTTGATCTTCAAAAATTAAAATGCAATATCAATTCTAATCTTCTGTCTTCTTAATTCCTGTTCTTTCATTGTTCTCTCTACTTAAAAGTGTTTTTTTTTCTTATATTATCTAACATTCAGTAACTCCATACATGTTAATGGCCTTGTTACCTTGCTTGGAGTGAAATGCCCCCCCACCAAGGAACCCCCATCAATACTGGAAAGAGCAATGCAGTTACTGAACTTTAGAAGACTATTTAACTGAAAAAACTTTTAATAGAGGAATTTTATAAATTTCAACCAACATTGGCTGCTCAGTCAGTAAATGCTGAATGTTTCCATATAAGGAAATGGATAATATTAACATTACTAGTGAACACAACACATTTGACCAGAACTTGAACTTGGCTCACTGGTTTCATTTTCATTGATCATAACCATTACTCTATCTGCACCTTCATTTGTTATTAGAACTCTCCGCAAATAGAAGTATTAGGGCTTTAAACTAATTACTTTGATCTAATGGATTAGCTTGATGTAATTCAGATACATGGTATCTGTCATGTGTATCCATTAAGGGATTAGTCCTGATTATTCTTTCTTCAATGAATGAAATTCAAAATCTCTTTCTTCACAAGGAAATTTTATTTACTTGAGTGATTGATTTTCTCAGAACTTTCATCTAAAGATTGCACAAATCAAGAGAAAGACAAAGCAAATTGATTAGTTCTTCTCTTGATTCATTTATATTTGAAACAACCTTATTTTTATTCAGAAAACACTACTAACCTGTTAATAACAATGATAAATATAGAATTGTTCATCATGAAATTGTCTATTTGTTTAAACAAAATTTTTTAAATTAAATAAACTCAGAGACAAAAAAATTATTCAATCAAAATATTTTCATTCGGTCTCTATACATTTATTTCACCTTGACAAATTTTGTCAAATCTTCCTAGAGAATTATTAAAAAAAAAAACAATAAATTTATTGATTCAACTTGATCATGATTGAAGGGGATATTTTTTCTGCAAGAAAGTGGTTTACAAGCTTGTAAAAGTGTTAAAATCAGAGAGAAATCAGGAAAATAGGTAGGGTTGAATAACACTCCTTTAATTAACTTTCTTTTTTTTATACTAATGTTCTCACAATACAGAGCCACTCAAGATAGATGGTTACTGTTTCATGTTGTATGAGCATAAGAAAAGGAAAGTGAATGTTCACTCAATACAAGGCCAAAGAGCGACTCCATGTAGATGGTTACTGCATGATGTTGTATGAGCATAAGAAAAGAAAGAAGTGACTGTTCACTCAGTACAAGGCCCAAGAGTCACTCAAGGTAGATGGTTACTGTGTGAATGTTGTATGAGCATAAGAAAAAACAAGAAGTGAAGTTAAGGTTATGCAGGAAAGATAGCAGTTAACCCTAGACATGAAGAGATCAAGATTATTGTGATTGGGAAAACATCCTGCTGGAACTCTGTTCCACAAAGTAGAAGTTCTTGGGAAGAAGCTGTCTGAATGAAACTTACTTCTTACAAATGGAATATGAAAGGAATGAAAATGATTCATCCTAGTGTACATGGCATGACAGGTCCCAGTTGCAAGAGTCAGGATTGGTGGAACCAAGAGATGTAGTTCATCAGAACACGTGCCATGGAAATAGCAATATGTGTAGCGAGAGGCTTGTAATGTTTTGTCTATGAGAAAGTAGTTGTAGGATGGAAAATAATTCATCACCCACAAGGCCAGATAGATGCTTTTGAACTATCAAATCAGGTAAATGAAGACTAGGCAGCTCCATCCCAGATATGGTAGCAATACTCCATTTTTTTGTCTGGTCTGGCTCTCTTGTAAAGTAACCATTGATCCAGCATTTTTAGCAATAGATCTCATATATATATATATATATATACGTATTAAATATATATATATATATGGACGTATTAAATTTTACAAGCCAGTCCTTCCCCCATTGAGTCACTTGGGCTAAATCAGAATAGAGATGAGCTGCTAAGTTCTAGACATTTTTATATACGTTATATTATTTGCATAGATGTTTACTGATTCAACTTTAGTAATGTTTAGTTTTGCAACATAAGTGTAAGTGGGAAACTGATGTAAGAAATTCTGCTCTCCAGGTTTTTTTTTATATTAAAAATCTAAATGTCTGAATTATAAACAAAATAAAAATAAAGAAAATGCAGGTGTGCCTGTGAAATAAATCATTTGTGTTTATAAACATATGTACATGAATTCAAAACTGTTAAAAAAGAGTAAAAAGTTTAAAATCTTTGGGTAGTTGATCCACAGTAAAATGCTATGGTTAAGAAAAAATTCACTGACTGTCCATGCTGTTTTTGTTGGAGATGATTCATTTGAAATCACTGATACATGTTTATTTCAGCAAATGCAGGTTGCAGGGGAAAATGCTATGTAGCCATATCTACTCTTGTATCTGAATGGCTTGGAGGCACTCACAGCTTTGTTGCTGAAAATCAAAATCTATGAGTTTTTATAAGAATTTTTTCCAAGGCATAAGCTTGAGAAAAATAGGGTTTTAGTTTTCTCTGATTGGTCAAATATTTCACATGGAGATCTTAATTTATAACCAATAGACATTCTGATTTAAACAGTGTGTGCTGTATTGGGATCTCTTTTTTGGCATGTTTATAAATATTGTCTGTTATTGGGTAGAAAATAAATTTTGAGTGTGTTTTAATATGGTATGTATATGGGTATGTAATTGTGTTGGAAATAGGATTTATTTCCAATATTGACACTCTTCCAGTTTATCAAAACTATTATTTCAGTCTGTTCTCCATTAATTGCTTTTAATCTTTTGAAGGGAATTATGACTTGTGTTACTAAAACTATTATTATCTAAAAAAAAAAAAAATTGCATGCAAAATATTTAGATTTCAGCATTAAATAACCCATAGAGGTGTTGACATGCCACTATGCAAAAACAACCAAACCAAACCAAACCAACCGACTTGAAACCAGTCTTATTCAACCAAAAAACCTCTCATGGAAGTAAATGTTGTTTTGGTTGGTGATTTGGCTTCTTATCAACATTCAATCATAATGTGTATCTTCTCCAGTTATTATATTGTTATGAGATCTATTTTAATCCTAATAACACAATATAAAAAACGAAAGAATAATTTCAAAGTATTACATTAAACATGGTTGACACAGGTCTCCATTCACTTGTTTTTCTTTTGGTTGTCATTTAAGTGAATGTCTGTTGGAACTCAAGTGGAATTCTTATACATGATCCATCACTAAAGATGCTGGAAAAAATGTTGGTTCCATTTGCCACTCCATAAAGTATCTGGTTCCTCCTACCAGGCACTATTTTTGCAAGAGTCAGATCAGACCAAAAAGGGAGTATTACTGCCATGTCTGCATTCAAGCTGCCTAATCCTCACTTTCCAGCCTTGACAGACTTCAAAAGCATCTACCCGGCCTTGTGGGTGATGAATTATTTCCTAACCTACAGCCCCTTTCACACAAATGAAATATCACAAACCTATCACTCTTCTACCACTATTTTCATGGCAAATATTAAGACAAGCTACATTTCTGAGTTCCACCATTTCAGACATTTACAGCTAGGATATACCATGCCACATACAAGTGGTCAAATCATCCTCATTCCCTTCATATTTCTTTGGCAAGAAGGAAGTTCTAATCAAAAAGATTCTTCCCAAGAAACACTACTTTGTGCAACAGACTCCTGAGTGGATGTTTCCCTAATCACTACAAGGTTAACCTCTTTCATCAACTGTTATCTATATCATATCCCCATAATCTGTATTTACTCCCCCCCCTTACATCAATAAAACAGTTTCATTCAGTAACTCTCTACCTTCAGTGGCTATTAGTTTTTGTGTGTGGGTGAAATTTTAGTCAAAAAAAAGCTGCCTTCCTTTCTTTCTTTATTGATGATTTTGACTAACATCTCCATTAATTTTCTAAACTGAAATCTCCTTTTGCAAAATTTTGAAACCAAACTCTTATTGTTTGTTAACAGACAACGTTCTCTCCAAACCTTCTTTTATATGATGCATTCCTATGGGCGATCAAGGCTCTCCACAATTTTCTATCCTTTATAGCTTTAAGCATTCTTTGTCCCCTTACTAGTCTTCTAGTCCTGCCATCCATATGCACAAGTTTGTTAGGTAGGCTAATTGATGTTTCTATCTGTCTCTCTTGCATTTAATATTTCCTCCTCAACTTTGACTGTCTTGCCTTCAATATAAACCAATTTAAACCGAAACAGATTTTAGTGCAAAATATAAAAATTTTAACTCTCTACCAAATCTAAATTCTTGTACTAGACACAAAAACCTAGTTAGTAGGAATAGAAAGTTGTATAAAGCACAATTAACAAACAAAACTCAACTATTGCTTAAGATTTTAAAGGACAAACATTTATTACACTACAGTATACAGAAAAAGGAAAAGTTACAAAAGTTTTCATATAAAACTCTTGTACAAAATTTTCCTTTTGTGTGCCTTATATATAATTAAGGTAGGATAAAATTTTACAGATATATTGCAAAAAAAAATGGATTAACTATTGAAAATAGAAAAAATGATTACAGTTTAGAGAAAAACAAAAGGATTCAATTATGAAAATGAAAAAAAGGAGAAAGTAATTCAAGAAGGCAGAAAAAACAAAGGTGCAACAACTTTTCAGAAAAAACAAAAACACCTACATTTTTTGCTCCATATGTGTCTTTGAGGCATATAACAATTTGGGAAATGTCTTTTTTATATTCACATCACAATGTTCATGATTTCTTTGATTTCTTTTTTCCTTGTCCAACTGCAGGAGAATTTACACTTGAACTTCAAAATTCTTTTGCACTATCTGCAACTGGCCTTCTTATTCTTCTCTTTCTTGATATTAATTTGCTTTGTCCACTTGATGTCAAAATGCCTTCTTGTCTTTCTCTATTAACCTGAGTTCTATTTATGAAGAAAAAGAAGCTCACACAAGGCCCCTATTTTAGTTCTTACTAGGACTTGACTGCAAGTCTCTCATTGCTCAGAAAAAAATTTTTTTCATAAATTTGAAACTTAACAATTTTGGTGGTTTAAAAAGATACACATATGTAACAATTTTTTACAAATAGCAAATTTTTAAAAGTCTTTTTTTATATTCACACCGTTTGTACTTCACTGAGGATTTTGGGAAAGTTTCTTTGAAATCTTTTTTTGTTGTTTGTTATCAATCCGCAGGAGACTTTTCACTTGTGAATTTTAAAATTCCTTAGGCTCTTTTCAGCTGGCTTGTGACCTTCTGCCTTCTCCTCTGAATGCTTTCATGATGTCTTAATGTTTTTGCTGTGGTGTGAAAATGTCTAGAAGTGAGTTATCTGCTCACCAAATTCTTTTTATTAAAAAAAAAGGGGATCACAGAATGCTCCATTAAGGTTTTCACAGGGCTTCAGACCAAGTCTCTTGTTAGCCAAAAAATACCTTTTCACAAATTCAAAATGAATCCCTGACAATTTTGGTGGTTTTAACTGCTGAGCCTAAAAGATATATATGTGTAAAAATTTTTTTACAAACCGTTTGACTTTCTTAAAAATATACTTCTCTCAAAAGAATCTGTACATAAAACAATCTTGATGATTAAACATTTATTCACCAAAGACTAACAGTAATAAAAAATAAAATTTTTATCCCTCTTTATCTTCACAATGACTCTGTTTCAATTCATGCAAATAATTAACTGAAAAATTCTGAGTTGAAATATTTACAATATTTGCTATAAATGTTGCACTCTGTGGTATGGATTACTGCCCCTTATACATATTCTGTATTTAAATAAGTCCAGATTGGACACTCTCCATTCTCAGATGAATAAAGCTTCAAATAAGTTATATCTGCATTTGCCTTTTCACTAAAGACTCATTAATGGAATTAAATCAATTTTTTACTGAATAATCAACAAATAATATATGTTGTAAAAATTAAAAAAAGCATTTAAAAATATGTCATAATTATTATATTTGGCATCCAGCAGGCAAATAAAAGAAAAAATACTCCATCACCTCTGGCACCAAACAAAATTTGGATATCTCCATGTATAGAGGCTCTGAGATTCTAACAGTGGGGACTTCAACTGAGAGACAGGAACTAAAGTGAATTTCAGCCCACTGCAGGTCCAAACTTTGAAACCAAATTCTTATTGTTTGTTAACAAACAACATTCTCTCTAAACCTTCTTTTATATGCTGCATTCCTTCCTAACATGTGAAATCAAGGCTCTCTACAATTTTCTATCCTTTATAGCTCTAAGCACTCTTTGTACCCTTACTGTCCTTCTAATACCTGTTCTACCATCCATTTGCACAAATTCATTAGGTAGGCTATTTGCTGTTTCTCTCTGCCTCTCTTGCATTTAATATGTCCTCGTTAACTTCACAGTGACTCTGAATTCATGCAAATAATTAACTCAAAAACTCTGAGTAGAGAAAATTTACAATATTTGCTATAAATCTTGGATGCATTAATGGAATTGAATCAAGTTTTTTACTGATTAATCGACAAATATGTTATAAAAGAAAAAATATTATTTAAAAATATGTTATAATTGTTATATTTGATGATGATTTGTTTCATCTGACATCTAACAGGCAAAAAAATTTTTCCAAAAATACTCACTTAGTTCATTACCTTTGGCATCAAACAAAGTTTGAACATCTCCATGTGAGGTTCTAACCAGTGGGGACTTTAATTAAGAGATAATAACTAAAGTGAGTTTCAGCCAACTGCAGTCCAAAATCTGCACATGGGACTGAACTATTAGAAAATTATTATATACTGTACCTATGAACTCTTATGAGTATGTCCCAATCCTTATAAATATGTTGAACACTATTGTAATTGGTGGGATAATACGCTGTCTAAGTAATCCACCACTAGCAGTGGTTTACCTACTTCATGCCACTGGGGAATATTTTATTTTGTTGATGCTATAAAGATTACCATTTCATTTCCAACCTCTGTTTTGGTTATTTCTCATTTATTAACCTTTCCTAGGTTACAGCAAAAGTATATCCAGGTCAGTGGCATTGCATGGCATCACGTGGCAGAGGGTTTCATAGACTGAGTCAATGGCCACGGTGAAGGGTTCCCCTAATGAAATCAATGGCTACATGTCCATGACCATAGCAAGTATTCATTTCAGAAGACATCAGCTATGGTCTGATCTGGAGAAGAATGGGCTTCCCTAGGTCTCCTTACCCAAGATATGCTACACAAGAATGACTAGTTTTCCAACTTTCAACCCATATATTGACACACAACCGGGAGATCATTATTCAAAAAAAAAAGACCTTAAACTATGACAATTTTAGGTTGAATTTTATAATAAAGAAAATAATTATTTTGAAATATTTTATCTCATGATATTTCATAAAATAGAAAACTAACATACATCAGTCGTTTTAATTTCTTCTGCTTTCTTTTTCTTCTTTTTCTAATAATGTACTTTTCAAACTTGTTCAAGTGTTTACTGTATTTTGAAATCTTGAGCCTGATTCTGAGAGGTCAGATCACATCTGGTGTCTCTGCCATTATAAAAAATATAGGTTATCTCCCTTTGCTGATAGACACCTGCTGATAGAAAGATGGGTCCATTTATCTGATAATAATGTGTAAGACCGAAAATTAGGTGCCAAAGCTGAGAGGCCCAGATGACCACGAACAGAAGAGACATGTTTTAGCCTACTCCAAGAACTCTTGGCCATGAGCAAACCTGAATGATACAAGGACAAGCAGCTATCAGAAAAATATATGAACAGCACCAGATAAGTGTTTCAATTTATTTCAAACATATACATTCATTTGGATTATGTCCCTGCTAAAAGAATATTTTTTTAGCAATCCACTATTCCCATTCTTGTTGTATAATGTATTTCTAATATAAAGTATGCTTTTTAAACTGTTAAATTGTCTCATCATTATTCTACCACAACTCAATTTGGGGAGTTGCTAAATTTCTCACACCATTAAGTTTTGTGAATTGTTGAATTTGTAACCTACCATGAACCAGGAAAATTTCACTATCATTCTCATTTTTAAGGTCATGTTTTTTTAACCACATATTCATTATTCAAATTTATATCTCGTATATGCTATGTTTTGCCTGCTGATCAAATTGTAGTAGGGGATTCATACCAGGAAATACTAGAGATCTGGCTCAAATTTAATGACCTTCAGGAACCTTGATCTAAGAAAAGTTGATCTGTGCTGTCCCCTAGTACATAGAGGGTTTACCAGTATAGATACTAAAGTAAGTTTTGTACTTCGTGTCATCATAGAAAGTCAAAAGATGTAGCAACCCAAGTGTTGATAAGAAGGTAACCTTAAAATCACCACTTGGAAAATCAGGCCTTAGAGGATGTTAGTGAGTGCACCAATCTATAAACAAAGAAGGGTCCTCAACTGAAACTTAGGATATAAAACTATAAGACAATCAGATAACAAGAAAGTTATGCCCAAATATTATTATATTAGATACTTGTATTTGAAATAGATGCCACATTTTTATTTTTACTTTAAACAGTGTGCATGACAGCTATTGGTTGTTATTATACTGTGACGCACTCCATAGCCAAGTGGTAAAGCATGCTGGGTCAAATGCTGGTTTCTCCTACAAAGGCGATGCAGGTTCAATACTTGCTGGAGAGCACATTTTTTTTTAAAGATTTCTTGAATGCACAAACAGATAAACATAATACACACAGTTTAATAAATAAAAATGGGGCATCTGTTATGATCCAGAATGAAGATGATATTTCATCATTCTAAAAACAACCTTTCCATCAGTGATGACTGATGACAAGAATATTTTATCATTCTAGAAATAAAGATAAAAAATTTCATCATTCTAAAACAACCACACCACTAGTGATGATACATGATGATAATACTTCATCATTCTAATATCTGAAACTTCATCATTATAAAAACAACCTTTTCACAACAGGATATAGGGTAGCGTAACAGTAGTAAAAAGGAACAACACAGACATACCTTCTTTGTTACATAAAAATCAACAGTTAACAGTTTCAAAGGCTATCCTTAACCATGATATTCTTGGAACAAGTAAAAACAAGAAAAAACAAGAAAGCACAAACTTTTAAAGAAACAAAAGAGACAATAACACTGAGAACATTTTTAACACACACAATGCCAATATTGTAATTAATATCACATAAAGAAAAATACATATTCTTGTCATTAATGTCAACACATGTCTGAGTTTTATTGTTGTTATTGTTGTATGTTTTATTCATTTCAATTTCAGTAAAAAATAGAAAAAAGGAATCCTCTATCAATTACTAATATAAATAACAACAAGGTAACTTACATTAACAAATACACCTCAACCTTGTTACACATCTATATCAAATACAAGTATCCATTATAATAACATTTGAAATAATAAAAATGTCAGATTAAAAATAAATCCATTAATTCTTTATAAATTCCCAACCAACAGGGGAAGAATCTCTCATATTCTGCAAGAAAAACATGAACTCAATTCAGTTGACTTTAAATCCAGAAGAAAACAAACAATTATTATACATATAAAAGGTTTAGTCTCATATTCTTAGCTGATGTTACTAGCATTACAAAACAGGTGCTACACTGTTCCTTGTGTATTATTTTGGCTTCATTCCATATATATTTGTGTAATGTGCATCATGCTACCCTCAAATTTTCACTTATAAAAAATGATTTTATCATGTATCACATGTATCATTCGAGTTCCTTTTTTCAGAGGACAAATTACAATAACCCCTTTTCCTCTACCCTCCTTTTATCCCATCTTCTAGTTAAATACATTAAAAAAAAGTAAAAGAGAATTTAATGAGAAACAGCTAAAACATCTTATGAACCTAAACAATGGAAACGATGCATATTCGCTATGTTTGTATTTTATAATACGATACTAATATATGAATATTACATGCATTACTATTAGATACAGTTAAGTAAAACATCAGTTTTATCAAAATCATGTTAATTTTAAAAACATCTGTACTTTTTGACTACAGTAAATTGTGGGGTACAGCATACCCGGATTAAAAGAAGAATTTAATACAGGATACCCTGCCCACAAAATGCAATGCAAATTTCAAGAAAAGACAACACGATAAGGAACGTTTGTAGAAAATAGAACATTGTATATTTAATGTCATTCATGCAGAATAAACAAATTTGTATATTTTTATATCTTGTGAATAGAGTAAAAAAGATTAATGCTTTAGTTTGTTTAAGCAAATGTGATTTGAACAAAAAAATGTCTATGTGTTCGCTGTCTTTCAATGGAGTAGTAGAGTAATGTCTGTTTCTTTTGTTTTTGTGTATCCGCCGAGTAGGTGGAAAGGAAAAAGGGGCGATCAATTTAAGTTGAAAAAGAGAGTGTGAATAAGAAATAAAAGATAAGAGGAAAATGTACTTATCAGTTTGAATTGTTTTGGAGTCAGTTGTAAATTTGTTGTTGTTGTGTTTTCCATTCCTACCCCACTTTCTGCTCTTAGTGTCTAGTTGAGTAAGTGACGGACCTGACTCTCAATATTCTGTCCTCTATGATCTCTGCGCCCTTCTGACTGGTGATTGACTTGAGTCTCTCTGTTTATAGCTGACTTTTTTTCACACTGGATCGTTATCTTTTTTTTTAGTTTAGCAAATCACCTCCTTTCATTGGTCAGAAAATTAATTTCACACCTTATTGCGAAATCTGTTTTTAGTCGTTTTGATTCGATTTTGCGGGTGTGCAAATCTACTTTGTGTTTTTCAGTTATTTGTTGGAATGATATAGGATTTGTATCCTATAAAATAAATAGATATATAGTTTGGTCAACAGCAGTACATACACTAATTTTATATCTCGTGTAACCCCCTTAAAATTAGGTCTTCAAAAGTTGCATGATATGCAAAGTGTATACAGTAGGTTGGTGTGCTAGTCTTTTTTCAATGTATAGTCAATAATACCGGATTTTAAATTTTCTCAACAGATTACAGCAATATTTTTAAGAGGCAGCTGAATTCATATTTTTAGTTCCTGCCACAACTACATGGAATATTGTAGATGCAGTTCTAGGTCAGGTTTTCTTCATTCAAGAATTGACACACATCAAAAATTCATAAATGCACTGTACGTTTGTTAATGCAATTTTTTTTATAAACCAAATAATATATACCTAGCTTCAAGCACTTAAATTCTTCCCACCGCTGAGTAAAAATATTGTATATATGAAGCAGGTGTTATTCAATTCAAAATTACAAAAAATCAGTTCAGCACAAAGCCACAGTAACAGGGATATACAGGAATTATATAAGAAACGGTGAAATTAAGATCTAGGTCAACTGTCGAGGTGTTAACAGTTTTATTTTGTTTCGTTTTTGAATTGAGTTCACCCTATGCAAGGCAGTAAAGCCACTAAGACACTAGGAGTTACTGGGTGTGGAAGAATTAGAGACAGAAACATTACTAATGACTGAGAATAAAAAGAGTAATCAGGAGTATAGTAAACAATTTTATCTAGAGCATGATAGACTCTCTCTGCAATTATCACCAGTACATCAGCAGTTGATCTGGAGAAAAAAATGCCATATTGCTTGTCTGAAAAAAAAAGACCTGTAATGAGTGTTGCTTAACCAATTCAGCATTGATTAGGGCCTCTAGGAGATTCCAAAAAAGAGCTAGAAGGGCCGGACAGTTCACTAGAGTTCTTAAAAACTGGAACAACAGATTATAACCTCTACTCTGGGCCCGGGCCCGAGCCATACTTCAAGAATGCGGACGTGTCCGTCAGTCCAACTAAAGGGCCCTGGAAGCGCAATCCCCTTCCAGACACCTTAACAGCAAGCCAGAAAACTTGTTGCGGTTAATCGTGACCCCCGTTACCTTCTTGTACCATTCAAACGCCTTCTGTACCACCTCAATGTCGCTGCGACGTCATCGGTGTACATGGAAACCCTGGCTCGGGCACCAGGGTTTCCAGGGACAGCGATTACACGTAGGGCCGGACTGCACGCCCTGCTACGTGGCCAGCGGAGGAGCTCCAACGTCAAAGCATAAAGTAGGTGCGCCAGTGGACAACCCGATTGAACTGACCGTGACAGCGAAAAAGCGCGCGACCGCTTTCCGTTCACCAGTACCACAGCACTGGGGCTGGGGTAGCGATACAGGAGGATAATCCACTTACAGAAGTCAGTTTTGAATCAGGCAGCCTGCAGGAACAGCCAGTTACTGATGGCTGACCTATCGAACGCCTTGATCCAAATTAATCAGCGCGGCTTTATTGTCGTGTTTTACACCCTCTACAATCGTGCGGATCAGATGCAGGTTGCTCTGAATTGTTCGTCCCTTCACAGCATGTCTGCTCATGTCCCAACAAACTCTCGGCAACTGACTGCAAACGCTCTTTCAGGATCTTGGCCAAAATCTTTAACTTTGTGTTCAGCAGAGTTATTGGCCTATAATCATCTAAATCCTGCCCACCATCTTCAACAGCGTGATCTCGCACCTGGAGATCCGGTCGGGGACGGATCAATGCTGGAACCAGTTGTTGAACACGACAGTCAAAATCGGCACAAAGATGTGTGACAGCCTCAAATACAATTCGTAGAGCAGACTATCAAGTACCGTAGACTTTCCACTGCCGGTCCTCTTCAATGCCAAGTAAACTTCGCCTTCTGTGATCTCACCCACGCAACTAGCTGCTTCAGTCAGCGAAAGCCGAGGAAAGTCAGCCAAATAGCTGCGAAACTCTTCGTCACAGAGACCAGGCTCCTTGGAAAACCGGTTCTCGAAATGCCGCTAAAATGCCTCGCGCATGTTTTTGGTCGACATCAGAGAATGTCTCTCTGGGGTATCAACCTCCCGAATGTACCGCTCGGAACCTCGACAGATCTATTCCTTGCGCAATTCTGCTCCCATAATCACAGCTTCGTTAGACATCTTGTTTAACTTATGTCTAACTACCTGACCGTAGCAGCGCTCACTAGCCAATTACTGCGGTGCCTGCCTAGCTAAACCTATCTCTAGGGAATCCCCCTGTAGCGCCCCCCCCCCCGAGCGCCCCGGTATCACACAAGGGTGAATGAGGTCACAAGAGGGCCGCTAACATTTTTGAAGAAAAAAATTTTTTTCTGAAATCTGACGAGGTGTAACAATATAGACGACAGAACGAGGATATATATGATGTATGGAAATTTATTCTAGAAAAGAAAATAAGGTGGTCGGAACGGTGGAGGGGCAGAAGTTCTAGTGCAGGCATTGATGGTCGAGGTTGGTGTTGGTAGGTGCCAGGATCATCGCTGTTGGTTGTTGAAGTTGAAGCTGATGTCGGTTGTTGGTTGTTGTAGTTGGTCGTTGCCGGGTTGCCAACTTGACGTGTTGGGAAGGAAAGAAGAGCTGGCGTGGTTCGGGCATGTCACAGGTACAGTGCAGGCGTTGCATGTTTGCCAGTCGAGTCCGATATTAGTAACCTCCCGTATTAATTACTAACATAGTGTACGAGAAAGGTTAAGGACGACGTGCGGGCAGCCAGTAGGGACGGAATGCCGATAGTCGAACTGGGCCCAGGAATAGTAGGCGAAGGAGAGAGAGAGAGAGAGAGAGAGAGAGAGAGAGAGAGAGAGAGAGAAAGGAAAGTTCCCAACTATCGTCAAGTTGGCAGACAAAAAAAATGGGAGCGTAACTTAATACGCAGCCCGGTGATCGACGTTCCTGGCCGCGAAGGCCAGGGGCCTGCGTATCCGACAGTTTCAGCCGCCGACCCGCTGGAATTTAGTGAGAAGCCACTGTCTTGTGGTAAGGGAGACCAGCAAGTGAATTGGATAAGCTAACAGTAAAGTCTCTATAATAAAATACGTCGAGGTTAGCTAAAGGGAACTATGGCCTAAAAATGTCTAGCAGTATATTACAACTAGGTTTGTAATATAACTTAACTAAAAAGGGGACTTGCTAGTCTCTCCCACGGGTTAACAGTGTATAGGGAGCACGAATGAGAGATCAAGGTCGAAATGACCTGTTCCTCTGCCGGTTTAAGGATCGAAGGAGGAGGTAACTCCGACACCCACAGCTCCCACCCGGATTAGACTTTATCAAGTCGTTTAGTATATTCAGCGGTGAAAGGCCTAAACCATTTATTCCCAATAACCACCCCAACTAGTTCTCGCTGAACTAATCTAATTAGCTGTTACCGGAAGTCCCACCTGTCAAGTAAAGACAGATTGAACTTCCAGTGTCCAGCCATTCTAAGCTTAGCACCTAACGCCATCCGTCCCATAAATCTATGGTCCGAATAGCCTAACCAGTGGAACGTGGGACAATCTAGCAAATATAGATCGACCCCTCTCATTAACATTCTATCCAGAAAGCTGGCTACCCGGGTAGATGGCTACTTAAAAGCCCACGTCCACATCTCGCGCTCCGGATGATCGACCCGGTATCTATCGACGAGACCAAACTCACTGATTAGATCAACCAAGCTACGATCGCCCGACCTCCCGCTAGCTCCCCGCACCCTGTATAATTTGGGGTCCAGGACGGCATTCCAGTCACTTACTAAGACTAACACCAGAAACGGCCCCAACCGACGAAAAAGGAGTCACACCTAGTCTGATCGTTGGGCGCATAAATCTCAACGATTCGAAACAAACTACTGTTCACGGCAATATCGGCCACAATCAACCGGCCCCCGCATCGACGTATTGTCCAAGACTGCCAGTACCGATGTCAGACATAATTCGTCCGTCTGTGACGATACCGCTGACTTCCATCGGGAAGGTTAATTTAAAAGCTCTATATAAAGTGAAATGGAGAAGAACCGGGATCCTCCCTGCACAGAGCTGAGGACGTTTCTTGAGTTCAGGAGACTCTATTTAAGCCAAGATTTTCGGAAAGCTTCCTTCCCCTCCGCCAAGTGATTCCAAACTTTAAGGTTTCCACCGGTATTCCTTATTAGGGTGATCAGTCCGGGGGCATTTTTGAAAATTACTTGGATCCTCCGTTGACATCCCGTCAACGGTGGTGCATTTAAATAGAGGCCAAAAGAGGGACCTTTCTTTAACGGGAAAAGTCCCTCTCAAAGGCCTGCCTGTCGATGTGATAAATTTTCGCCTCTTGGGATGGGTTCAGGGAGACAGAAGGAGATGACGGTACCCTAAAAGGGGAAGAAGGGTGGCGGCTCTTTGCCTTACCTGGTAGCTTTGCCATTTTGGCTCTTACTGACGAAGAAGGGGCGGATTGGATCTTGGCTTCTACCAGGGCCTTCTTCGGCCTACTTTGACCAGATTTCTTCTTGGTAACTTTTTCTCGTCTTTCTTTTCTTTCTGCCTCCCTCCCTACTTTCAGTGAGGAGGATCGAAGTGGGGACAATTCTTCCACCTCCATGTAAAGGTTCAATTCTGGCAGAGCCACCGGCTCCAGTAGCTGCTTGAACTGCTGCTGCTGCTGTTGTTGTTGCTGGAGCTGTTATTCCGGCTGCTCCTGTTGTTGCTGCTGCTGCTGCTGCAGAATTTGTTGCTGTTATTATTGCTGCTTTTTCTGTGCGTGCTACTGCTGCTGCTCTTTTGATGGTGGCTTCTGCCGCTGCTCCTTCGCCTGCTGCTTTGTCTGTTTGCTTGGTGAAACAGCCTTTTTGGGTGGAACATCCTGCTAGGGAGGAGGGAGCAGCCAACTTTTTCCCTCTCCTCAAGGCCTCTATCCACTTATTGGTCGGACTTTTCCACTCCCACTGTTTCTTTGGGTGCTGCTGAAGTTGCTGGCGTTGGTGGTGGGTTCTTCCCAGAGCACATCTTGGATTACTGGCCCGTGGCCCCACAGGACCAGCAGTGGGGACAGCAACCCTCTACAATGACCAGGATGTTCTGGCCACAACAAGATATTATGTCATTGCCGGTCATTGTGATCTGAAGGACATATTCTCCGATTACAATGCCCACTTTACTTGTTACAGCTGAAGACCTCCCCCCACCCCAGCTTGCTTCTCTGTGAGATCCATGGGCACCTCGTGTAGCATTACCTGGGTCCTTTGATTTCAGCCTAACAAATTTTTCTTTTCACATGCCAGCAGGATGTTCCACATGACACTGAACCTCCTGGTGAGGGCCTTTGGTTGTATTTGGAGGCTTTACAGAACCTCCTCCATGGTGTCCCTACTGACACCAATGAGCCACCATGTTTTCATGTCATTTGTCAGCAGGGAAATTATCTATGTGGCAATGGCCTCCAGGGTCTCTAGTATCATCAAAAATTCATTTGGAGCATGAAACACAAACATATTTAACACAAACAAAGGACAATAAAATGGTACGAGACTCGACAATGCATGGACAAAAATTTGACTTTTTCAATAAAAAGTGGGGAAAAGAAAAAATAATCTCAGTGGGAATGACTTCAAAAACTACCCCCTCCCCAAATTTATAGTCAATACACACAGATGCATGCTGGGATTTCTTCCTAGCCAATAAGATAGGTCCCTCTTGGTCTCATCTGACTTAGTCCTGTTCTTTCTTGTCTTGAAGCCAGAACACTGTGATCGATTGCCTGTATCCTATTTTCTGTGTTAACACCATTCTTAGTTTGTGAACTTTTTGCCTTATTTGCTTTGCATATAGGTGAGAGTTACATTTTCTTTTATAGGACTTTTGATGATCTAAGCTAGTCACCATTAATTTCATTATTTGTAAATAAACAGGGATGTCTATTTAAATGCATGTAAAATAATATTTATAGTAATAAGAAATATTTCTTATTAAAAAAATCCATTACTTTCTTAAATATTTATTGTATAAAATAAATGCTGTTTTCATCATTAGGCTCTGAACTTATTTATGCATGTTTTTCTATTGGTATCATTTTGGTGATGGTTAACAAGTTAGTTTCATTAATGACTGTTAATAGTGGAAGACTTGACAGGGTGTCAGCTTGCCCAATTGAAAGTGGGCTCCTGATGGATTAGGTCCACTATATCAAATAAAAATGCAATAAAGAAACAAACACAGGCAAATGTTTTAGTAATAAAAAGGAATGAGAACTTTATAATGTCATCTGTACAATATCAATTACTCAAGTTCAACATGAGAGGACATTTTCAAAGCTAAAGATCATATAAAGACAATGTTAAGATATTTGCTGTCTTGTCTGAGGAGAATTTGAATTCATAAATGTTGCTATTCATTGGAAATGAATTGTTAGATGAATTGGTTGCAGAAGCAATTATTGGTAGTTTTACACAATCATCTATTGAACTCAAACAATTTCTCTTATAGCAGACTTTCCTACAATTCTCTATTGTGATTTTGAACTATCCATTAATGTGTAAATTGTGTAGTAAATTATTTAAAAATCTCAACCAATTACTTAACATTAAAAAAATAAATAAAAAATTAAATTATGACATTCTGTATTTACATTATCTACTGCCAGTAATATGTACAATATATATACACTGTTATTACTAAGAAGTACACAATTTTTCTCCAAACATTTTAATTGTACCATTTTTCTCCATATGTATTTTTAAAAATTTTATTTATTCATTATGAAAATTAAATGATAGTATTGTAGTTGTGAATGGGCACCCTTTTGTGTCCTGGCAACCAATATTTTTAAATCTAGTCTCCCACTGACTTTTAGGGAAGTGAGTTCATTCCCTATGGAATAGTCCAGTATTAGGGCTTTGTACCAGTTTAATAAATACATTCCCATATATATATATAATTTTCAAATGAGTAAAAAGTTCCTTTTTGATACTGAAACTAAAAAGAATATTAATATTTAAAAAATATATTAAATGCTAAATATGAATGCATTTGGCACAGTGACCTAAGATACTGTTTTCATTCTCTATAAAACAAGTAGTCATAATTATATAATTTAAAAGGTTTTTAAAAGAATACTGGAAAAAATTAGAAGTTATTGTAACTAGAAATAATCTCATTTTTATGTAAAGCAGTTCATCTAACACAAGTGAATTATCTCCCTTTGAGAGTGTTGTTAAAATGGCTGGCCAGTAACCAATTATCACTTATCTACAAAGAGGACATTCACCATTATAAATGAAGCAATAAAAGATCTAAGGCATTTAATGAGCTACTGCATTATTTTTTTAGCTTTGTGAACATCATTTCTGCACTGTTGTTGTAGAACAAAATAAGAAAAAAAAAGAAGCAAAACTTAGTCATAATTTCACTATTGGCCTTTAACTTTGAAGTACCAGAGATGAATGCAAGTGATATGATAATGAACAGATGTTGTTTGATCCTTTATGGAAGAATTATTTGCAAGAAAATCACTGAATTATTCACAAAAATAAATGTGATTCCATTTATGGCCACAGACAGAAGAATGGTCCCTAAAGAAAAATTTGGTCAAAGTTTTAAAAGAGTATTAATTCAAAAGAGATTTCATGGTTCCATTTTAACAAATGCATATTAGATTTCAAGGTCATTTCAAAAGGAGTGAAATAGCTAACTCACACTTTATAAATCACTCCTGTTCAACTAAACAGGAGAACATGTTGCATGAAACTAACATTAATTTTATCAATGGAAAAATTTTTAATTCATGAAAATATTGACTGTTTTTCATTCTGATAGCAAAAGAATTCTTAATTCTTGCTGATAAAATCAGAATCAAAAATTTAAAGTTCCATCCTGTTTAGCAACCATTAGCAAGATGCATGATGCATGACTGCTTTAGTGAATTTGATCCTTACCAATTATGTTATACTTTTGACCTTGGCCCAGATTAAACTTGCATCTGTATGCAACTGTTTTCCTAGATCTTTTTCTATGTACTTTCTCTCTTCAGGATCTGGGCAATCATGACTCTCCACACTTTACTATCTTTTTTAGCCCATTAAAGTTAATCTTTTGCTATATATCCTAATCCCTGTTTTTTCACCCATTTAGACCAACTCTGTCTTTCTCTGTCCCTCTTGCCTTCAATATGTTATGTCAGTGTCAAATTTATCAAGTCCTCTTTCCTCATTATATGCCCTAGAAATTTCATCTTCATGAAATTTCTGATGTTAAGTATGTGGATAAGTCAAAAATTATCTGAATTTTTGCCATAACATTAGGAGCATTGAACTGATTTCTCTGGTTGGAAGGTGTGTCAGGGGCTGAAATTCATAAGAAGCTTTTAACACAATATAGTAGCAGAGCACTACTATCTAGGAATGTGTATGAGTGGATTGGGAAGTTTGAAAGTGACTAGACAAGTGTGATGTATGAAGAAGGTGCAGGACACTCATCAACCCTCCACCACTGACTTAAGGCCTCTGTATTGATTCTGAGGCTCTGTTGCAAGATGAATGTGACTTGGAGAGCCAATATTTATAAGGCAGGTTTGATTGTGTTGAATGCAAATGGATGAATTATAAACAAAAACTATAAAATCATTATCACTTATTATAGTTTTTATGCATATTATTCAAAGAGATTATAAAAATAAAGAAAAAAGGAGATAAAAAACAAAATTATGTTCCTAAATTTAATAGTTTTTTTTTAAATATATGATACTCCAAGACACATTCTATGTGCAATTGTGATGTGCCTTTTTGACACCAAGTTATCCCCAATTTGCCCACCTTTCTCTTTGAATGGCATGCATGCAGACATTGCATTATTTTTGGCCTGTTCTTCCAGCTTTATTTGCAAGTAAATACTCCAGGAAATTATATAACACCATGAATCCTAAAGTTACTAATTAGTAATTTAGACTAATCATAAATGAGATATGCTTATATCATTGGGGAAAAGTTTAAATCATCATTTGATGATGACAGCTGTGTAAGGGTTAATGAAAAACCTGCTGTCTCTCTTTGGTTTTCTTCACCTGAAATATTTGTTTAATCATTCCACACTAACAAGGCGATAAAGTCACTAACATACAGAGGGTTACTGAAAGAGAGGGGAAATGAGAAAGCATTAATAAGAAGAAAAGACAATAAAAAGAACAGGATTCAATGAGACAGATAACAATTGACATTGCATTTAAATCTTTGAAGATTGTAGTTGACAGGAAAGCAAGAAAGAAACTGAGAAAGTGTTAATGAGAAGAAAAGACAATAAAAGGAAGAGAAGTCAATGAGCCAGATAACAATTGACATTGCATTTAAATCTTTGAAGATTGTAGTTGACAGGAAAGCAAAAAGAAACTGAGAAAGTGTTAATGAGAAGAAAAGACAATAAAAGGAAGAGGAGTCAATGAGTCAGATAACAATTGACATTGCATTTAAATCTTTGAAGATTGTAGTTGAAAGGAAAGCAAGAAGCTGTAAGAAATTTCTACAAGCAAGAAATGCAAGAGGAGAAGCTATTAGAATAAAACTTACAGTTGCATTTAACTATTCTGACAGACAAATGGTGAGAAACCAAGCAAGTCACATGGGGTTACTGAGGGTTAGAACAAAATCGATATTAAGGAAAGAGAACATTAAATGAATAAGAATTAAGAAGACAGAAGATAACGATTGACATAGCATTTAAATTTCTGAAGATCAAAGTTGACTGGGAAGCAAGAAACCAGAAAAATGTTCCACAAGTGAGAATTTCAATAGAAGAAACTGTTAGCATAGACCTTAACATTATAAAATAACGAGACCTAGCTGCCAATCTAGTACTCTTCTTAAATTCATGAAGTCAAAGTACCACAGAAGAAAATTCATCAGAACAATTGTCATGAATTATATTACTAACATTTAAAAATAATGCTCTTACGAGATAAATTTAATAGGTTGTTCTTTTTACCATTTCTCATTCTTCTTGAAGTAAATTTTGTATCTTCCATTGAGAAATGCTTCTTTTCCTTTCTGTTTCAACCTGTTTACTAATATTACTATTTCTCTTTGTTTTTCTTTACATATAATTTTAACAAAATACATGTATAACCTTTATAAAAAGAAATATATTAAATTGATCAAATCAGATAAATATGATTGATTCAGAATCAATTCACAATACCGTTTTTTTTCTCCTTCAATTGACTTCCAACTCTTTGAAAATTATTCATGTTTCTATTTTATTTATTACTTTTAAACTGACATATTTCTGATTTTTCTTTCCAGATTACCAACAAAAAGCTGCTTTCTAAATTTTGGCATACTGAAATCTCTTCTTGTCATAATGTCTTTTTGATTATATGGTTGTAGATGCCAGCTCTTTTAGTCATGTTTGTCATTTGAGTGACAATAAATCAATCAGTCAATCTTCTTTTATTTTTACTTTGATAGAACACAACAAGGAAATGGCCCAATTGTATGAAAATAGAACATCATTTTGAACAATGAGTAGATAATCCAAAGCGCCTTGATTTATGTGTTTACACAAAGACATAAAATGAAACTTTTGAATAATTGAACAATTAGAAGTCAGCCTTAGTTGGCAACCAGTCTAAAAGAAGGGCAATTGAAAAAAACGTGTAGAAGACAATAGTAAACCACTCCACTTCTTTTATATACCTCTTTAAGATGTGTGTAATTATGACTCTTTGCAACTTATAAGTAATATTTATCTCCTTATTATCTCTCTGAGGCCCTGTTTCATTTATACAACTTAGGTCAGTTAATCACTGTTTCCCTCTGCCCCTCTTGCCTTCAACATGCCCTGTGTGCATCAAATTCTCCAAGTCCTCTTTCTTCATTATGAGCCCAAGACATTTCAGGTGTCTCTTTCTAATTCTAAACATAAGTGTCTGTATTGTTTTAATTTTCCTTAAAACTTCCTTGTTGTTCACATGTTCAACCCATGGTATTCTCAGCATCCTTCTGTAAAACTGCCACAAGTCTCCTCTTGATCTGTGAGTGTTGAATTATTATCTACTAACAGTCTTCACTACTTCATTATCTTTCCCAAACAGAATGTTAGTAAAACAGAATTTACAGATCTTAAAGATTAAGGAAGCTATGGAGAGCCATGATTGCCTATATCCTGAAAGGATATGGCACTTAAGGAGGAAGACTGTCATAAATGTGTCTATTAGAGTTTTGTGTGTTAATCAATCTAAAAATAGTGAGTCAGTATTGGTCAATGTTTCACGTAATAACAAAATTGTTTGATAATTTCATTTAAAATTCAAACTTGGAAATTTATGAAGAGTAAAAACCAAAGCCACTGCACAATGCAGATTATCTTGCAGCCAGATAAACATGAACTATGATTATGTTCTTTTTTTATGTACCTTGTCTCTTCAGGACATGGGTGATGATGACTCTTCACAACTTCCTATCCTTTATAACACTTAGCAATGTTTTTCTTTTTACCATCCCTTATCTTCCCTGTTCTGCCATCCAATTACACAAGCCTGTTAGCTAGTTTACTTGCTGCTTCCCTCTTGTCTCTAATATGTCCTATGAGTGTCAAATTATTCAAGCCATCTTTCCTCATTATATGTCCCAGAAGTTTCAATTATCTCTTTTTTTATTCTAGCATTGTTTTAATTTTCCTTAAAAGTTCTTTATACCTCCCTGGTATTCTCAGCATCCTTTTGTAGAACCACATTTCTGTTGCCTCAAGTTTTCATTTCATTTGTGAGGAAATTGTCCAGCATTCACTAGCATATATTAGGATTGTTATTACATAACAGAACTTTTTTCTAATGAAATCTTCCTGTTTCTTTTATTATAAAAAAAGCAAACTTTGTTTCACCAATGTAATACATTCTATTATTTTATTGTGAACAAGAAGAAGAAAAAGCAAGGAGTTGAAAAGAAGAAAGAGTTTTATGCAAGATTTTTTTCCTTTTTCTTTTGAGATGATTCTATGGCAGCAAAGTGAACTAGGAAAGCTATAAAGTTATATAAAGTAAACACATTCATCACCTCAAACCAAAAGATATACCATGGACAATCGCAAAAACCCAATCAAAATAAGAGTGCAATGAAATAACATTGTAACAATCTTGTATATAATAATGTTCAGATTTCTATTTGCTGGCTCAGGACATTTAAAATGCTCTATCCTGAAGAATAAAATATTTTCTAGCTCATTTTGCAACTAATAATGATGTGGACTCTTCATTCACTTGAATAATAATAATAATTCAAATTTTATATATATATTTTTTTTTTTGATAGAAAAGCTGACGAGAAAATCGTAGCAGAAAAAGAAAAGATTATGAAATTACTTTTGTAAACAAAATTTTATTACATACAGAAATAACTTTTGGCAAACTTGGACCATTGTGCTCACAAAAAATAGAGTGTTAAAAGGAGAGTTTTTCCATTGACACCACCATTATTTTAACTACCTTCACTCCTCATCAATGTTTATTGTTTCAGAAAGTGATGATTAGAATTTTAATAAAACCTAAACATATGATGAAAGTGAATTTATACATTTTCTTTGTTCTTGAAAATTTATAGCAAAAATAATAAATACTATTTATTTATTATATTTTTTATTGGAATGGTTGGCAAAACAATGGCTAATTGCCAATTGATTTGAACTTTATAAAATGGTAAATAATAAGGATTTTCCTTATAGTTTTTTATAGTTGTGCTATATAGGAATAAAGTGTCACTGCCGACACTTGAGTTTGAACATAGATTTGCAAGTGAACAAACACAAGACATCTAAATGATTGCTATTTCTAGTCTGTCCTCTATTACTATACGATTCACTATTCACTTTCTCTATTCAGATCACTATACAGATTACCATATGAGTGAGTATTATCGAGCATTAGTGTAAGATCATTTGAAGGCATCTGACACCAGCATTGTTCAATGGCATGTTATAAGTTGTATCTGCAATTACAAATCTCTACTACAACAAGCAAGATGAAAGTGACAATGAGTATTCACTGGCATTACAAAAGTGGTTTGTTCTTTGACATCATAAAAAGTTGGTTGACATATTTTAATGATTTAGTAAATGTTTATAAATTTATGAATAACAAATTGTTTTCATATTTATTTCTCTATAAATTGGTAAATGATAAATATTGCATTGCATTAGTTTTTAGAATGTTGTAAATATAAAATTATTTTTGTAAATAAACAATATAATAAATAGTGTTTAATATTTTTGTTGTAAATTTTCAAGAACAAAAAAATGTAGGGTCAGTGGAAAAACTATCATTTGACATTATATTTTTTTGCAGGCACTAAGGTCCAAGTTTGCCTAATTTTTTTTAGAAAATAGACATATCATTATTTCATAGTTATCATTTCATTTCAGGTATCCTTTCACAGGCTTCATTATATTATAAAAAAATGATTAATCTTTTCATTTTGGGAACATTTCCACATTTTATATAAAAAAAATATTTTAGTATTTCAATTCTCAGATCAGTAATTGTCAAATTCAATATATAACTATTGTTCTCATCATGGTTGGTATAGATATTATTATAGAAACAATGTTTCAACCACGTATACTCTGGTCATCATCAGGCATCAATTTTGGCTGATATGTCATATCTGTTGATTATTGTGATATTTAATCCCTGTGATATCAGTTATTGTATGTTCCTGCTAAATTTGTGCTTGACTGCCAAGTCAAAGGTCAAAGGATAAAACCATTAAATGACATGCATAATCAATTCATTCACTATGCCACCATCCTGAAGGATATTAGTGGTGTGATTTTTGGAGCTTTTTCTATTTGTAGTAAGTCCTGATAAAAAACAAGTAAAATAAAATATAAAAATAAAATATATAAACAAAAATAAAAAGAATTAAAATTAAAATAAGGTATTTGCTTTCCTTTAAAAACCCTACTCTCTCTTTCTCTGTCTCTCTCTTTCTCTCTATCTCTAAACTTCTGTTTATATACTTCTCTCTCAACTAACGAGAAGGCAACTTTCAAATAAAAAGAGGAAGAAGAAGAAAAAACTGAACCTGGCTGAAAAACACTGGAAGTTTACAGGAGCAGAGCCTACGTATTTGTGACTGAAAAATACCAAAAATCAGGGAAGCTCCACGCATAACTTCCGTTAGGGAGAAATAAAAATGAAGGGATCACCGGAAAATAAAATAATTTTGGCCAATCAAAAAATTAACACATAGAGACTTTTGATGTTAGCCAAAACCAAGACTCTGAGCCTGGTCAAAAGTATATAACTTGACACTTCTTAGCTGGAAGCTAAAGAGACAGCAAGAGGACATACAAAGAAACTAGCCATATATGTGAAAGAGCAGTTAAGAGGTCATCTGCTAATTATTCTTCTGCCCTTATTAAGGTCAAGAAAACACAGTAGATTGACACTGACCTGTTTCAAACTATCCCTATCATAGTCTGACTTCAAACTTCTGAAATGGACATTTGTCCAGACTGTTACCAATATCCACCTTATTAACAAACTTTTTGCTGCACCAAATACCAAAGGACTCACTCATCACTCTAAAGAAAATAAATAAAAATATATTATTTATTCTAAACCCTTGAGTCAATTTGTTTTATTCCAAAGTTTCCAGTAAAGAAAATCTTAGCTACCACACAACACTGGTGACCTCCCGACATGAACACACTCCTCCACATGTCAATGTCAAGTTGTTTTTGACATTTGGTTATGATGTCAGGATCATACAGCTTTTCATAATTTATTATTTCATGTTGTAATTATATGTTGGAGTGATATTCTATTCCTGCAATGTCAGTTATTGTTTGTCCCTGCTGAAATAGGGCTTCACGACCAGATCCAAGGATTAAATTCATGACCACTAGATAACAGTAACACATGTACTGCATTTCATAATTTAGTATTTTGTGAAATTACTAAATTATGAAAAACTGCATGAATCTGCCATGAAAACCAAACACAAAAAACCATCTGACAATGAATATAAAAGGCTCCAAAACACACCACTAATATGCTCCAGAACCCTGCCATAGTGGATATAGGAGTATTTTATAGATGTGTTATTGTCAATTTGTGGTCATGTGTTCAATCCTTGGATCAGGAAGTGGAGCACTAATCCAACAGGAATGGATAATAACTGTCATCACAGGGACAAAATAACCAACAAATATTCTGTATTAGTCAAACAATATATACCTGATGATGACCAGATGGTACTTGATTGAAACGTTGAGCTAATAATAACATTGATATGAGATGAGAACAATATTCACGGCAACTGTTGCGATGAGCTATTTTTGCTGGTTCTCAGATTGCATGAATTTAAGCAAGCTACTAGGCTGGCATCTTGGTCCTACTCTTTCACTGTTAAAATGGTTAAATGTATCTGTCTCTTCTACTCAAACAGCTTCTTCTCTTGCACTTCCCATCTGTTGAATTCCCTTCCTCTTGCTTGCTTCTCTGATCTTCTCTAATCTTCAAATATTCAAGGATGGGGAGCAAGATCAAGATATCAGAAGATACCTTGATCTTGTTCTTCGTCCTTCTTTGTATCCTTTCCTCAAACACGCCTCTTTACTCTTGTTCTCAATCCTCTGTAACCACTTGTGTGCTAGTGGCACTCCCGCTTTTCTTGGAGTGAATTGCTTAAAAAAAAAATAATACCTGAAAAATTTTTCTTTGAATTATAAGGATGCATATGAAAAACTGCTGATTTGGGATCAATAGAAGTACAAGTGAAACTAACTTTCATGTTAATGCAGTTTGGCTAATTACAGAATTGTCCACCATTATTTCTTACAATATAAATTCTATAAATAGGAAGCGATGTTATATCATGCTTAATGTCTTTGAGTGTGCAAATCATTTGATAACACTTTTCAATTTGAAGCAAAACAAAAAATCTTTATCTGCATATCAAGCTATAATTCTTTTCATTTACAAGTATGACATTTTTGTAAATATTTATTTGAAGATATTTGGAAATCAAAATTTAACAGGTGAAAGATGCAATGATGTGTGTTTTCTATTTATTTATTTTCAATGGAAAAATATCTTAGAATTTATTTTTACAAAACGCTTATTAATTTGCACTTGGTTTTTCTGTAACCCTATGAAATAAGAATCACCCTCAAAAGATTTTTAGAAGGCAAGTGAAGAATTCTTGACATTTTCCACATTCCTTTAAATGGAGTTTTGTTTCTTTAATTATAAAAAATGGATCTTGTGCAAACACATTAATCAATTGAATTCATTTCTTTTGTGAGTTTCATAGAATCTGACTTTTCTTGTCTTTCTTAAATATGAATTCATTTTCTCTTCTTCATTCTGATTACTTTATGGCAAAGAAGAAAAAAGCAAACATTTTAATTGACACTGTTAATTGCTTTCTTTAATAACTTCCTCACATTTCATTATTTATTGCTGTAAACTGATATTTTGCAAACTATTGAATTTGTTTCAAATTTATTTGCATTATTTATGTTTTAACTAATCTCCTCATTTTTGTTGTTATTATCATGATGTTTCAGCCATTGTACCTTCTGCCTTCTTCAGATATCTGTCAATCTGTTTCAGATGTTTGGTTTGAAAGTGGAAGAAAAGTTGTGAACGTTTTTGAAATTGTAAAATACTAATATCTTTATGAAAGGTATGAATGACATTTATAGATTCAATGTTTTTGTTGTCTTTTAATCATTTCACCCCAAGCAAGGCAATAAAGCCACTAAGATTCAAGGTGTTACTGAGAATGAAAGAAACAGAAAAGACAGTAATAGTACAGGATTTAAAGTGACAGAAGATGACAATTGACATTGCATTTAAATTTTTGAAGATCATGGCTGACAGGAAAGCAGGAAGCCAGAAGAGAGTTACACAAGCAAGAAATGCAAGAGAAGAAACTATTAACATAGAACTTACAGTTACAATTTGAAAAGTGAAATTATGAAACATATCTGCCAATCTAGTATTACGCTTAAATTTGGGAAGTCAAAGTACCAAAGAGGAAAGCTCATCAGAACAATTACTGTAAAAATATTTATAGAAAAGGCATAGGAAAGCTGTTATGGCAAAGAAACAGCAAAGAAATGGTCATTATCATGGACAACTGAACCAGTAAATAAAGTCTGAATTTCAACTGAGAATGTTCTCTTAGAAAAAGACATGAATCCAAGTCCCTACATTCTCTTCTATTGTTAGATATCTTGATAAAAAGATGTTTTATTGGCAATTTTTAACTTTCAAGCCCTGAAAATGTGGTGGGTCAAAAGACATATACTGCATTTCATAATTTAGTATTTTGTGAAATTACTAAATTATGGAAAGCTGTATGAACCTGCCATGAAAATCAAATATCAAAAAACATCTGACAATGAATATAAAAGACTCCAAAAAACGCACCACTAATATTCTTCAGAGCCCTGCCATAGTGAATATAGGAGTATTTTATACATGTGTTATTGTCATCTTGTTGTCATGTGCTCAATCCTTGGATCAAGAAGTGAAGCACCAATCCAACAAATAAAGTTTGAATTTCAATTGAGTACACTCTCTTAGAAAAAAGGCATGAATCCATGTCCCTACATTCTCTTCTATTGCTAGATATCTTGATAAGATGATGTTTTGTCAACAATTTTTAACCTTCAAGCTCTCAAAAAAAAGTGGTGTGTCAAAAGAACAGTTATTCCTTTGACACTGCTATTATTGTATACACTTTTGGCAATGTTTATTTAAAAAAATTTAAAATATGTGAGCCAAGTACAATGCGATACTTATTATTTACTTTTTATACAGATTTATTATTTCTTTCTTCTTCTTTTTATGGGCCATGTCCTTTCAGGATGCAGATGATCATGGCTCTCCACCTCCCTCTATCCTTTGCAGCTTTCAAAAAGTCCCTTCTCTCTGCTTTCTCCTCCAGAGCACATTCTGTCATCCACTTGCTTAAGCATACCAAGAATATCACTCCTGCTTTCCCTTGTCTCTCTTTCACCTCCATTCGACCCATGAGTATCAGATTTTCAAGGCCCTCCTTCCTCATTATGTGTCCCAGAAACTTCAGCTGCCTCTTCCTTGTCTGCATCCTCTCCAAGACCTCATCATTGCTCACATGCTCAGTCCACAAAATCCTCAGCATCCTTCTGTAGAACCACATCTCCATCACCTCAAGTCTCTTCTTCATCCTTGAGGAAATCGTCCAGCATTTGCTGCTGTAAAGAAGGACAGATGTCATGTGTCAACTCAGTATCCTTTTCTTTATTCCCAAAGAAATCCTCCTGCCTCGCAATACTCTGCCCAGCTTTTGGAATACATCCTTGGCCATCCCAATATGTCTACGGATATCACTGTCACACTTACCGTCTTTTTATTTAAAAATTTATAAAAAGTTACAAAATTATCAAAATGTGTAAACCAACTACAATGCAATATTTATTATTTACCATTTTATAAATAACTATAGAACCAAAAAAATTTGAACAAAGATATTAGATAAGCATAAACGATAATAATATTTGGTTCAGAGGAAGAGATGCTTTCAACCTATTTTAGAAAATTTATGTGACAAAAACGAATGAAAGAAATGCTTGGAAAATGCCTTTTTTATTTATAATTACATTTACTAATCATTATGTGTTTATTTAAATTTTCTTGTTCACAGACATTTTCATAAACTTATGAATAAAATAATTTCATTTCATATCTATTTCCATATAAAATGGTAAATAATAAATATTTCATTATAGTTGTATCATATATTTTTATAATCTTCAAAATATAAGATTTTTCTTCCAAATAAGCAAAGTAATAAATAATAAGTGTTTAACATCTTTGTTGTCAATTCTCAATAAAGAAAATGTATAAATCCATTTTCAAACATTTGGGCTTTATTAAAATTCTGTTGCTTTTTAAAACAATAAATATTATTGAGGGAGTTAAAATGTATCCAGTAATTGTGGTGTCCTTTTGACAAATCATTTTTTTGGCAGGTATGATGGTTAAAGATTGCTGTCTTGTTTCTAGTATGATATATTGGTTGATGAAGAAAATATTGAATAAGTTAGCACTTGGGTAAATCACTCACCCTTAACTACTGCCCAGGCAATAATAACAGTCAAAAGTTATTACAGTCAATTTTAACTTGGCAAGAAACATAAAGCAGAACATAGTGATGTTTGAATTATTTTTTTTTTATCATTTCACCCCAAGGAAGGCAATAAAGCCACTAAGACACAGGGAGTTACTGAGTGTTAGGTAATATGAGGAAAAATATTATTAAGGAGGGAGAACAATCAAAGAACAAGACTTAAGAAGACAGAAGATAATGATTGACATCAAATTTTTAAAGATCAAAGGTGACTGGGAGGCTTGAAGCCGAAAGAGAGTTTCACAAGTGAGAAGTGTGATAGAAGAAACTGTTAGTATAGAACTTATGATTACATCTAGCCATATCACCTGTAAAATGACGAGACCTTGCTGCCACTCTAGTACTGTGTTTAAATTCATAGAGGAAAGTTCATCAGAGCAATTACTATGAAAGTAAGAAAAGGCACAAGGAAGCTATGTTAAGGTAGTGTGAAAGTGACTGAAGCCAAGATGCCAGGTCAGGACCAATAACATTGCAGATTGTTCTTGGGATTTTATCAAGAGTATCTAAATATATAGCAGGTGAACCTGACCAGATGTGACAACAATGTTCAAAACATGGACAAATGGTAGACTTATAAATAAATAAATACCTATATTTCCTCCTTGAACCTATATTATAGAAATATCCTAAGCTAAATAACTCCTATTTTCCACAAATGAAAAGCTTTGATCTGATTAAAGTTTCCAATTAGACCGGCAATTTCATGACTTGATTGTAACAGTCAAATGTTCTGAAATATACATGATGATGTTATGACAACTTTTCATTGATTAGTCAAACAAATACGAATATCTGAAGCGGCCATAATGTTCGCTTCTTTTCAACTGAACTCATTTTACATATGATTATCATTTCCTTTTTATTATACCAGAGTTTGGTTGAAAAGAAATTCTTGAAGCAGAAACTTACAAAAATATATGCATTTACTGGCATATTTTCTAAAACATTTTGAAGGTTTCTGCTTAGCAATTAAGCAGTGTCGAGTCCAGTCAGTACTTCAATGGAAGGCTGCATGGGAACAAACTTCTACAATCTAAAATAGGTTTCAGTTTCAAGAAGGGTTGATAATTCATAAAAAACAAATTGGTCAACAAACAACAATTCTGTTTATCATACTTCTGAGTCAAGTATGTTATCCTGATCAAAAAAAATTATATAAGTCTTTATGTTTGCCTCTCTTCTCTCTCTCTCTCTCTCTCTCTCTCTATCTATCTATAGAAGGCAGGATGTGTGTGTAATGAATGCACGGCCACAATTTTCGATGGATTTGCACCATAATTTACATGCACATACATAATTAATCGATTTTTTTCATGCTTCTATGGCAGTTTTCATGTAGTTTGAAGATTTTCACTACCAGAGGAGAACCTAAGTTGCATTTCCGGCCAGCGTGAGAGCATTTCCCAACTCCCAAAAAATCGATAGTGGAAATAATCGATTTTCATGCTTCTATGGCAGTTTTCATGTAGTTTTGTTGTTAACATTCCATTTTTTTTGGCCAGTCCTTTTGAGAACCATTTTGTTTATAGCTGGCTGCCATGAATAGGCAGGAAGATTCTATTTTAAAGGCCAGGAAGCACAAAATTATTTTAAGTCAACAGCTGACTGAATCAAGCACAAATGTTATATATATATATTTGGATAAATTGTCAACTACAATTACACAAAAAATGAAAAAATAACACTATATCTCATTTTAACAGATTATTTGAAATACAAAAGAGAAAATTTATTCAATAAAATCGCCATTGGCCTCCAGATGACTTAGGAATCTCTTGCAACACTTCTGTACTGTCTCCTTATTTAAGTTGTTGAATGCTCCCATAATCCTTGCCTTCAGTTTATCTTTGCAGTCTGGAGAGTTAGGTGGCTAGCTCTAAAGGGGTGATGTGGTCACAGAAATGGTCTCACTGCCATGACTGGGTTTTCATGCTTGTGTGGCATGGTGCAGAGTCCTGTTGCCAGACATAGGGTCTTCCTGCAGTCACTCTATTGACACAGGGTAGCACTACCTCCTCGAGGCACTTAATGTGATGTATACCTCTTTGTTGAGTCTGTGGACCTCATAAACAAATTTGGGTGTTCTTTTGTTATCAGAATGATCAGAGTGAGTTTTTCAAGCTGCCATACATTTGTAATCATCATTAGACTCATCTAACTCTTTCTGAATCCTCTGCACTATCCACAGATTGACATCCAAACACTCTGAAATGTTGGCATTAGAACTTCTGGTGTGAATGCCAACCAGTACAGCATACTGTTTCCAAATTTATGGTGCACTTTTTTCTCACAGAATGTGCCCAACTAACTCTTAAAATCAAAAACAAACAATGTGCATGCACAAGATTAAAAATATAAAATGGCAACAATTCACCCATCACCCTCTGTATATGAGGAAAATATAGTTTTACAGTTTGCTATATTTATGTGCTCAATATCTGATATAGAGCATGTGTAAATACAAATATAAAAGTGGACACTAGGATCAATACTGACCTCAGTGGCCACTTTTATTTGAGGGATAATATGTATATTTATTAATATATACGGAATTGCACTGTTAAATTTCATTGAACACTGTTTTATTAACACCAGCACTCAATGTGCAATATATTATATTATATATATATATATATATATATATATATATATATATATATATATATATATATATTACATTGAAAAAGACAAAGTGCATTGATTTAGTTTTATACAATTTCTCATGGGATCTAATAATGTTTTTCTTTTCAAATGATAAATTATTTAAAATCTGACCAAATATTCTTTTTATCTGAGCACTTTCAGCTATGCATTTAGAAATTTTCAAGTTTGAAATAGTTTAACTGAAATAGTTTGTTGCGTGTATGTATTTATATAATATTTTCATTTTCAAAACATGGTCAAGATACATACATGGGGCCTCTAGTATGATTAAATCATTTTTATATAATTTTGAACATAAAATACAATACTTATTTTATATATATGAGAAATATGTTGGTACCATCTTAATTTAAAAGTTTTTTGTGCTTCGAATAATTTTTTATTGGAAGCACAAAACATCTTAACATCTGGGTTTTCAGTCAACGAAATAGTGCATTGATAAACAACAGATTCAGTAAGACATTTATTTAGCAATGGACACTTTATGAGATTTCTACAATTACATAATTTATTATCAAAATTTTGGAATTATTATTATTTTTATTTATTTTTATTTTTATTTAGGTTTAAGTGTTTATTTAAAATTTTATTATTATGTTTTTATAATTTTTTATAGATTATCAGTATAATTATAACTTAATTTTAGCATATTTTTATTGAAAATCTTGCTTAAAGGATTATTACATGGAAAATGTTTCTCAATCAAAGCAAGAAACTTTTGCCCTAACTTATAGCTAGCCATTTGGTTAAATGGGGATGTGTACCAAATGATTTTTCTATTTCTATTCTTTTTTCTGGTTATTAATATCATCTTTTCTGTATTTAATATTGAGGCATATTTTTTAAAGCATTTTTATAAAAATTGCAATGTTTATAAAATATATCTTCATTGGCAGAGTTACTAATAATTCTATATATTATAGATGAGGGTATGTGTTTTATTATAGATAGGGATGATTAGACTTTGGGTGTATATATAAAGGATTTGTATTTGCTTTTTTACATGGTTGGTATATATTATTTACTAAGTCTAATGTTACATCAAGGAAGTTAACCTTTTTTAGATTTGTATTGATAGTAACTTTTAAGTTTAGGTTTTTAAACTCTCTATATATTAATTTTCTAATTTTGTCAATTTTGAAATTTGTTAAATTTCTCAGAAGCATAAGGCCATCATCCCTATATAATCCTATATCATCTATACTGATGTCATGGTGGTCAGTAAAGTTGTATAGAATAAATAATTCAACAAGATTGGAAGACTCAGCAAAGTCCAACAGTCCCATTGTAATATCAAAATTGTCTTTAGAGTTATTTTTTATCCACTGTTCTCTATTATGAATGAGAACTGATTTTTTTTTTGCATTCATAATGATGTTGCATTCCTCCTTTTATAGATCCAAGTACACAGTGGCAAATTCTAAAGTAGATGTTCCCTTGAAAATGACAGGTAATATTCTTCAATATCAAACTGGATTAGAGAACAATTGGTTTTATCCTTTATATTGTAAAAACCAATTGGTTGCATCAGTGGTATTAATCCATTGCGTTAATCCAAGGTACTCCTTAATTTGTTTATTTACCCTCTCAAGGATTATTTTACTTATTCTACCAATCTTAGGCCTAGTAGGATTTATGATCTGGGTGGTAGGATTTGTATCAAAGTCAGGTTTGTGATGCTTGATGTTAATGTATCATTTCTTTGTGCTAAGTTTTCCGACTCTGTCACTAATTTTAGTTTATCCATAATCTTTTTGCTAGACATACTTATACTTTCTACCAAATTAACTAAGTTATTATTTACTTTTCTATAGTTTTTGTTGTTCATTTTTTTTCAATTACAGTATTATAATCCTTGGCCTTTATTTTATAAAAGTTTGCTGTTTTATCTGACTTTATAAACATTCATTTATATCCTTTACTACATGTTCAAGGGGTTTTTGAAAATAATCTTTTCTTTTATGAAAGGAGTTATTATTCACTAAATCCAGCAAATAATTTTCAAGCCCAAACAACCTTTCAATAAATGAAGCTATTATTTTGCTTTTAAATCCATATACTTCAGAGTCCTTGTGCATGTTATACTTGTGAAGAAAGAAATAGGCTTTCCATCTCATTCTTTGAATTAAATCCTCTGTTTTCTGTATCAATTTATCAAAATAATCCTGTCTGTTTGTATTGGGAATATATATATATATATATATATATATATATATATATATATATATAACATTTTAATAATGTGTATTTAGACATGTACAGAATAACCATACTGACAAAACTTGGTTCTTGATAATGGCTGATAGTCAAAAGTAATTAGAACAAAGCAGGTTAAAAAAAAAACTTTGGACAGTTTATTCATAATTTCAATCCCAATATGCAACATCATATTTGGAAATTGGAAAAATCTAATAAAATATTAAATCTTGGCGTCTAAATTTGACAAAGTTTGTATGGATATTATTTACACTATGTCACTGAAATTTCATATTTGGGAAGAAACTTTTTGCAAAGGAAAATATTCAGTTTTATTTCTCTTACTGAAGAGAAAATATTTCTAAGCATTTTAATAGAATGAAAATATATTAATAATGTGTCACACCAATTTCAGCCATTTTAAAAATTATCCATCTTATGTAATAAATCATTTTGATTTATTATAATAATCTCTGATAAAGAATTTAAATTGTTTACAGGTGAAAACTAACTAAAGTACTAAAGAAGGATTATTTTATGGCCTTCTTCATATTTTCCTTATACAAACTCCGACATGCACACATACATATATATATATATTACTTAAAATGTTATTATAGTACATACTCTTATTTGAAAGTGACATCCCATTTTTTTAAATTGTTTTGCCCCAAGCAAGGCAATAATGCCATTTGAATGCAGGGAGCGAAAGGGAGTGAAAGTGAAAGGGAATGAGAAGACTTTAGTGGTGATGACTGAAGAAATGACAAAAATGGACAGAGTCCAAGAATACAGCAGATGATGACTGACATTGCATTTAAATTTTTGAAGATTGTAGTTATCAGGGACGTAAGAAATCAGAAGTAAGTTCCACAGGTTAGAAGTGTGAGAAAAGAATCTGTTAAAGTAGAAGTATGGTTACATCTATCTAGTTCAACAATAAGATGAATTAATGGATTTTATTTTAATCTGATATATGATATATGTATATTTTAATATAGTTTCTGTTTATACATTATTTTTATGGATACAATTTATTTGAGTAAATGCTCTGTTTTTAATTAAACAGTGTTAATCATATTTACTAGCCTGAATATTCAAGAATTTTTGTAGAAAATATGTATATTCTTTTGCTAAACTGGAAGCCCTCTGTCGCTAAAGAGCATGTCAGGCCAAATGATGATTTCTATATGGAATACAGGTTTGATTCCTGTTGGAGGATGCAAATTTTCTAAATTAAATTAAGTACATTGATAATGAAGGAGATTATGCAAAAAAAAAAAACAAATATCTGTTGTGCAAAATAAATACTTTTTTCTTTGATATACATACATATACATACATATATATATATATATATATATATATATATATGTGTGTGTGTGTGTGTGTGTGTGTGTGTGTATACTTTTCTAAGAATATCTGCTTTAAGTGAAGCAGAACAGAAGCAGCAATGCCATTCTCAAGAATATCTGTTTGGTTACAGAATTAGAAATTTGCATCTACAATTAACTCGGTTATTTCAGTCAGGCACAACTTGGCTCAAACATTTGAAATGGCCTCAAATTAATTCCCCACTTGATTAATTCTTGTATCTGCTTTTATGCCTGCATACCATCAGCTAACACACCTGAATGCCAATTATGAATCAAGTTAAAATATTGCTGAAATGTTAAAAACATTATGTGTTTAATGGCCACTGAGTGTTGATAAATTACCATCCGATATTTTTATGATTTTGTTTCTATGGATTCAATCAAGTTAGGATGATAAATATCTATTTCTATACATGTTAATGTTACTTGATAAAAACTCTTTAACAACAATTTGGTAAATCACAGGTTAAAATATCTGACTTATATTTTAAGAATGTTGCAACATTTGGTTAGAAACAAAAAAAGAAATCTGCTGAACTGCTATGTTATATCCATTGTGAATGTTGGATTATTTATTTCCTTACAGATGAAGAAGAGATATGAAACTATAGACATGTAATTCTACAGATATATGATGAGAATACCACAGATGGAACGTGTGAGTAATGAGGAAGTTCTAAAGAAAATAAGAACTAGATGGAATCTTAAAATCAGGAGACAATTTTTGTTTGGATTTCTGAGATAAGGGGTTATCATAATTTAAAGTTGGACTAATATCCTCATCTTTTTGGATCCAAGTTGTTAGACTCAGTGGAAACTGAACAAACAATAACTAAGCAGTACCCACCCCCAAAAAAGGAACAAGAAGAAATATTCCTTGATTTGGACAGTGAAATAAGAACACTCTATCACTGTACATTAAATAAATGATTTACTTCTAAATTTCCTGAAGGTTATCTTGATTGATAGACACCTGAAGAAGGTAGAAGGGCATGACAGCCGAAACGTGATAATAACAACAAAGTTGAGAAATCTTTAAATGATGTAAATAATCCAAAAGTGACAGTTGAAATTTCTAGGAAATATAATGAGGAAAGAAGGCTTAGGAAATTTAACACTCACAGGGTATATTGAAAGAAGGAGAGGCAGAGGGGAAACAGTAAGTTACCAAATGAGTTTAAGTGAATGTGTGGCAGTGTGTGGACAAAGAGGTAAGAAACGTTTAAAGCTACAAGAGACAGGTAGTCATGGAGAGCTATGATCACTCATGTTTTGAAGCATATATAAGAAGAAGAAGAAGAAGAAGAAGAAGAAGAAGAAGAAGAAGGTGTTTGATGCCAGCTACCTTATAAATGTTGATTATTAATGGTAACAAAAAGGTAAAAGATATTATTTCTAATTTTTTTTGATAATTTCACCCTAAGCAAGGCAGAAATGCCACTAGTATGCAAGGGGTTACAGGAAGCAAAAATGAAAGCAAAGACTAAGAATAGGGAGGATTGTGGAAAAGACAAAAGATAAACTGAATTCAAGAAAGATGACAACTGATATTGCATTTAAATTTTAGAAGATTATAGTTATCAGGGAAGCAAGTTATAGAAAGGTAGTTATACAGGTGGGAAGTGTGAGAAAAGAAACTTTTGGAGTAGAAGTGGTGGTTACATTTAGCTATTTTAACAGGTGAGATCTAGATGCTAATCTAGTAGCACATTTAAATTTATGTAGTCAAGGCACCAGGAAAAGAAAGCTCGTCAGAACACTTGCCATGAAAATATTTGTAGAAAAGACAGAGGGAAGCCACATCAAATCAATAACAAAGTGACTGAAGTCAAGATGCCAAGTCAGGATTGATTACATTACAGATCCTTCTTTGGATTTTGTCAAGAACCTCAAGATGAATAGCAGGAGCAGCAGAAAATTTTGCATGATCAATTTTAAGTAATCCTTCAATTAAGCAGAGTAAGATAAACTGCTATTCCCTGAATGGCATAAAATCAATAAGACCAAGGTATATATGTTTATTAAAATTAAACCTTATTATGAAAGGTAATGGTGGACTATGTAGCAAATAAATGATGAAAGCACAGGACTGTTCATGGTTGATTTTCTCAATTCCAGTATATGCCTCCAGCAATCTGAAACAATATGGCTTCCAGGCTGAATATACCATACAATCGCCTTTTGCAGAGTTCCTGCTCACTGATCAGGCACCTCAACTAAGAAACGCTTTCCTGTTTTTGCTCGATACCACCAAGTACCCAATGACCAAGCTGCCATTGACCACTGTGATATTTATTATGAAAAGATATTATAGATGAAAAACATTAGAGATATAAAATGACAGTTTATTTTACACTGTTAAAGTGAAGGATTTCCCAATTTTAAATGTGCAAAAGCTAATCTGTTATTCTTTGATCCCATCATTTTTTATTTTTAGTCAATAATTCTTTGTCAGTGTGGTTCATAGTTGACGTTTCATGTTAGTGCTTATTTTGTTATTTATTTTTTATTTATTTCATAAGAGATAAAACAAAGAAACATCAGTGTCTCTGAAGTACATTTATAGTGGGGTTGGGGCCATAAAAGTACAATAATATATGGAAAATGTGAAAAGACTGGATAAAGTTGACAGATTTTATATAGCTATCAAAGGAATAGCATTCACTTGAACTAAATAAGTTAGCAAAATGTCCTATGACAAAAGTACTTAGCCAGTTTATAAAGGCAATAAAATCAACCAGACTCTAAAAAAGGATGGCAAATGGACCAACCAAAATGTTGACAACGTGATAACAGTGAAAAAAAAAATATTATATTGAAAGAAATGCTTGGAAAAACTACTTGAGCGGCAATCAGATTTTGAAGAAGAATAACTAATTTTTAAGATACAGAATTATCATTAGTATGGACTGATTTACTTTGGACAAGTATCCTCTTTGTGATTGTTATTATCCCAACATTTCCACCATTGTATCCCCTTCAAGTATCTGTTGTATTTTGCAACCTTCTGGGAATTTTGAACCAAATTAGATTTCAGGCTTTTCTAAAATTTCACCATTTTCAAGGCAATGAACTAGTAGTTATAAATGTTGGTTAAATTTATGCAGTTTTCTGGTGGTTGCAAATTGGGTCATGCAGTAAAATGAAAAGAACCAGAATAACAATGATAAATTAAGAAGAATTAACTGATACAAGTTCTCTCCCTTAGCATGGGCAGTGGAATGGGAAAAAAACTATCCTAGTGGATTGAAGAAAGTGTTTAGTTCAAAATACTCAATAAGTACAACAGGCTGAAGATAGCAGTGACATTATTATGATAGCAACCAAAATGAAGACACTAGTTCAAATAAATCACTGTATACTAATGGGAAGTAATGTTATCTCATATATTATTTTATTTAATGCCATATACCTTCAAAACATAAATGATGATGACTCTCCACAGATTCAATTTGTTTATTATTTGTGGATTGCCATGCCTTTTTGTGAGGATAGTGGAGTATTTTCCTAATGCCTCCTCTGCAGTTTGGAATTCAGAATGTGCCATCTCTTAGACTATATGCCACCCAAGGCTAAAGAACCCTGTCTGCCCCGTTATCTAACATATAGCTGGTGGGTGGGAAAGAAGAGATGGATTCATGCTTTTCCTGAGGACATTTGTATGAATGTATGAAAGTGAATGCAACAAACTAGAAATTACTTCTGCTTTTGCATCAATATTCTTATCAAGGTGCCAAATACACAGAGGCTTACAAAAAGTTTCTCATTCATTTTATTCTATTTTTTAATAAGAACACAGCACATTTGTCTATATTGTATATTTATTTATAAAGTAAATATGTCCAGGCATTTTCCTTTGGTTGCATACCAAGGTATTGCTTATAACACAACTGCTTTCTCTTTGCTTTTCCTGATTTTCTGCATATTACTGCAGGATAAAATTCTCTTTGTTTCTTATTATGAACAATAATTAGCTTTTGTGATTGACAAAAACCAGAGCTAAAAACAACTTTGTGGCCTTACGAGACACAGTCTCTGAGAGTCAGGAAGATGTTACTTAGCTTTAATGTATGTCAATATAAAAGCATCTGCTGACTGACAGAATGCATCACAACCACATTTCTATGGGACCAAATGATTCATAAAAGATTCACAGTTATAAAATTTATCAATATATCAACTATTATATATTATCACAATTTTAAAATGGATTTTTTATTAATCTGACAGATTTTTATCACTTTAAAATCATTTTAGTGGATACTTTTATTTAAGTAGAGACTCCATTTATTTATTACAGTATATGCTACCATACAAGGCAACTGGGTGTATAAGCCCCCCCCACCAATTTTTAAGTTAAAATGTAGGTTTCAGACTATATTTGCTATACAATACCCCCACCAATAAATCATTGATGTATTGTATTGAATTTATTAAATAAATTCAGTAAGTATATACTATCTTTTCACTCAAATTCTAATTCCAAGGTGAGCAGTTTGTATTGTTTACAGTGTATGATTGGTTTTGGATTTGTCTCTTAACGAATATACATTTTATTGTTATTGTGCACATATTATATAAGATAAGAGTACTTTTATTAAACTACACTTTTATTATTTTATTATAAGATGAATTGTTTTATTTCAGTAGAAAATATTTGCGTTGATAGTTATCAAAGCCAGGGATTAGACTAATGTCAAAATTCTCCCATGCTAACAACTTACCATAAACCATAGGATTTAAAGTTCACATTTTATGCCTTGAGTATAAGACATCCCTCTATTTTTTTTGCTGGGGGGGTGTAGGGTTAATGTTAAAAATAAGATTCACAATCGATTCACAGTTATAAAATATATGTTGGCAATATTGATTCTGTTTTAATTCATTACATCTTCAAAAGACACAAGAGGTTTTTCTTTTTTTTAAATTTGCTAATTTCACAGAGTTGCTGTGATTGTTAAATTTCCTTCTGTAGTTGATTTTATGTTTTGGTTTGAGAAAGGCCCAAAATCTGTTGCAGCTTTTTTAATTCCTTTCATGGTTGCAAAATATTTTTCTCCTTTTTTGGGCACCAAAACCAATAGCTGAGAAAGGGGAACTGTGCTCTTCTGATGTAATTCCATTCCACTTTTGTCATGTGACTGATATTCAGTCACATGACAAGAGTGGAGTTCATGTTTATAATCTAGTATTATTTCAAAATTTTATAATCTATTATTATTTTAAACCGAAAGAAATAGCTGAATATTTTATTTTTTTTAAATATATGCTGGTTAACAATGGAGAAAAGAATAAAATGGTACCAAGACATTTTTCAGTCAATATTCTTTGGAGATTTAAAAAAAATCAGTGTCAGTTATTTTGTCTAAATTTCTTAAATGAAGCATTACCTTTATTATTACAGTCCTGGGTATGACAATAAACTACATCTGGCAGCAAGGTCTCTGATTAGAGATTTTGAGGAGCATGGAACAACCTTTTAACTGTTGTTGTTCCCAGGTCCAACCTGACTCAGAATGGTAGCATCTGTTAGGGTCCCAGCTATAGTACCCCCTCCCCACCAAGCAAAAAGAAAACTCTATGAAAAAATACATTTTTATATAAAAAATTACCAGCAATACATATTTGTAGCGAAATTATCAAATACATATTTATAGTAAAATTACCAACAATACCTATTTACCAACAATACAATTTTAAAGCAAAATGACCAACAATACATATTTATAGTAAAATTACCAACAATACATATTTATAGTAAAATTACCAACAATATATACTATCTCTTGTTGAAGGTATACAATTGTGTTTAAAATATATTTAGTTGAAACCATAAAATTCTGTTCAAAATATTTAAATTTTAGCATTAAATAACCCATATGCTGCTAAACAAAATTGACCAAACAACTTCTATTATTATGTTTTTTAATATTTCACATCTGATTTTTATGGTTGAAAGAGTTGTGAATATACATGTCTTAGCTGTTTCTTTAATAGATCTGCAAAATCAGAATGATCAAACAGAATCTGGATATGTTATTGCAATTTGGTTCTATGGAAATAATCAGAATCAGATATTCACAGATAGAACCATCTCTACTGCAAAGATGGAGTTTAATGTCTGTAAATTGCTCACAACTCGAATTTAATATTCAGCTATCTGAAACCTGGTAAAATTCAGAAATAAAATCATAGCTTTATTTTCTGAGATGAATCAGTATCAATTTTATTTTTTATTAATTTTTAACTAATATTTCTTTTTATTCTCCAAGTAGTATTAGTAGTAGGAAGTTGTTCAGTATTCTAAGATGTTATTATTAATTTTTAGCTAGTTTTTATTTCATCTTTTTGTTAGATTTTGTCAAAAGGCACAGGTTACTTTGATATTCTACAATCATTAGGAAAAAAAAACCAATATCAATCACAAATAAAAAAAAAACTGCTGATTAGATTTGAATGGATTTTATCTATCCTTGGAATTTCACAATGTATCAAAAACTTTCTTATTTCTGAACCCTGTTGCTTAATTAACATTTGTCAGTTGGAAAAATGAGGAAAGCATTCTGATAAACTGAAATTCAGCAAAAACAGAAAGAGAAGAAAAATGAAAAATGATTCCAATTAATGATCAGTGATTTGTGATAAAATAAAAATTGATTCATTGATTTATTTTTTACAGCTTATCAACCCTTTGTAGGTTATTTATAGCCAGAAAACATTTTTGGATTTTAAGAATTTTTGGGAGATAAAAATGATTTACTGATACAAGTCATATTATTTAACCCATAACTAGGGGGGAAAGGTGGATTCATACCTTTCCCAAGGGTATTTGCACATATATGTGAATATAATGAACCCAACTGTAATTGGAACTCGGCCCTCCAATCAAAATTGTTATTCATTACACCACCCACACATCCTAGCTTATAGCACCAAGTATTCACTAAAGTAGGGACAAAAGAAAATCTAGTTAAAAATTAATTGTAATTCAAAACTTGTTAAAATTAATAACATTTGTAATTAAGGGCCATTTTATTATATTAAAACAATAATCAAATATATAATATAGGGATACAGAAAATGATTACCTCCCTTTGGTGGAGTTAAGTCACATTGGTCATGTGACAGCTGCTTAATGATGTCACTCCATAAGCAGCAGTCAATATCAGTTTGTTTACAGCAGCCAAACCAAGCAGCTGCTTGTTTTAGCCTGGGCCAAGGGTCCCTGGCTGAGGCTAAATCTGCCTCCTCCAACAAATGCTGCAGCTTACAAGCCCATGGTGCCATTTCCCTTTGGGAATACATCTTTCCTAGATACAGAAAGAAACTCTGGCTCACAGTCCTCAATTTGGGACAACCCAAGACTAGCCGTTTCCCCTCTGTGTAATATGTCCTTGCCTGGGACATAGTAGATGAATATAGCCCCTTTGAATCAGAAGTCCTAAACATGACTTCTCCAGAAGCACAGAAGAATTTCCATATTATAAGATCTTTCATTTTTGCTTCTCCTTACATGCTGCTTCTTGTATATATGTGATATATTATTCTCTACATGGGACACATCTATACATATTTTTGTGTATGTCTTAGTGGTATAAATGTCTGAGAACAAAGTGTTTCCTTTTTCTTTCAGCCATTCTTTTCCATCCATAAATTACAGTGTTATTATATCACATATATAATAATGATCATAATGGGGGAAATACAAATGAGAGAATAAATCTTTCTTCCATAGCATTCTCCTGTTATAATAATTAGAATAAAACTAGTTAAAAATGATTCAGAGCAATGTTTTTCAACCTTTATATCTCACACCACACTTAAATCTATAGTTAAACTTCTATAGCACACTTAAATTTTGATGATCTTTTTTGATTTAAGTGTGCTATAGAAGCACTCTTATGATTTATTTATTAACACAAACAAAACAATTTATTGTATGTAGTAATAAAATAATAATAATTAAAATAATTTAATTAATGACCCTTATAAATTTTCACAGTATACCGATGACCCTTTCTAGTGAGCTAAGGTACACTGGTTTAAAATCACTGGTTTAGAGTATTATGATAAAAATGAATTGAAAATAAAATAAGTTAAAAAGAAAGACTAATAAAAATTCAAATTAATAACCTGAACACCTTGTTAAACACATAAGCAGCTTTTAAATATTCTTTTTATCATGTCAGTCCTGGGTATGACAATAAACAAAATCAGGCAGTAAGACTTTTAACCAGGAGATTAGATGTTTTGAGGAGCATGGAACTACCTATTAATTGATGTTGTTCCCAGGTCCCCACTGACCTGGGTCAATAGCACCTGTTCTATAGCACCTGAGTCCTATCTAGGGGAAAATAGTGAAATTCCCACCCCCCAAAAAAAAACACCACAAAAGTATAAAAAAAAAACATTTTACTATGTAAAAATACTAGCAATATATTTTTATGTAAAAAAAAAATATAAGCAAAAATACATTTTTAAAGCATCATGACCAACAATACATTTTATCTGTAGTTGAAGGCATACAATTGCATTCAAAATATATTCAGTTGAAGCCATAAAATTGTTTAAATTATTTACATTTTGCATTAAATAGCCCATCAAGGTGTTGATATGCCACTAAACAAAATCAACCAAACAACCAACATGAAAGAATTCTTTCAAGACATCAATCCATATAATATCTGACAATTTCTTAAATCAAACTGTATTCCAAAATATAAAATCAACAAATCTAAAAACATAAAATACATCATTGCCTCTGATAATTATATCCACACAAACATGTATATGAACAAAAGCTGAGTATCATCTACCATGTACTCATTGTGAAAGCAGAATAACATATATTTATTACTTCAAAGCTCCCAAGAAAATTAAATTTTGGCATTAAATTACCCATAAGGAGTTGATATGCTGTTAAATAAATAAATCCATTATTATCATGTTTGTTATAAAATGTAACACAAAATTAGAATGCAGGTTCATCAACATGTCCACAGCAAATAATGAAAAAAACATTTATTTTAAATGACAAATATATATTTTGTTCATAATCTTCTTCCTTGTTAATGCACTTAATTCAGTGGTTAATATTAATCAAAAAGATCAGACATTATACAGTAAAAATTTCAGATTAATATCCAGCTAATAGCATCTTGTCAGGCTACAGATTTATTGATCTACCTTCATATAAGTATTGTTTTTTTTAATAGTCCCTGGCTTGCATTGTTCAACATGAAACTTGTATGACCTATATTTTTCATGTCTGGCTGAATTTACTTTAAAAGGTGAACAGATTTCTAATAGGTCTCATGTTATCCATAGATATTAGGTAAAAGAAAATGTACTACAAATATTGATTTCTTTTACAAGTGTTTAATGCGGTCATTGAAACAAACTGATAGAATTGATTTGTAAGATTTGATTTTAATGCATTCAGTGCTAAATGTCATTAATTAATATTTTTGATACTTTACTTGTTATGTACCAAATTATATTAATTCTGTAATATTCCCTTTTTTGAAAGTTACACTTTGTTTTCATTTTGTCCTCTTTACACTATTGTGAAAATACATGTTTTCCAGTGATGTTATTTAGTATCTGGTGAAATTCTTTTTTTCTCTTCTAAACCTAAATATGTTAGTAAGATACATAGAAACAAATGCCCATAGTACATTTAAAAAATCAGTTCTTATCCAATCATTAAAGTTAAGCAATGTCAAGCCTGGTCAATACTTGGATGGGTGTTTGCTTAGGGATAACAAGTGTTGTTAGCTTTTAGATCAATGATTAAAAATGGCTTTAAGCAAATGAAGTCTGTAGGTTTATCCTTCTTTAAATCTTGTGGTCTGGTGCTTTAGAATCATAAAGAACTGTGCCAAATAAGAGAAATCATATCACTTGAGAACTTTCAACTGCAGCAACAACTAAAATAGATGAGACTTGTAACTCAAAGAGAAAATAATGACATAAGACGTTGACATTCCAACTTCAAACAAAAAGTTAGGAAAGAAACTCTCATCAATACTGGAAAGAGCGATAAAAGTAACTGTACTTGAGAAAACTATTTTTCTGAAAAATTGTTTTAATAGATTTTATAAATTTCAACTGAAAGTCACATTGGCTGCTCAGTCAATGAATGCCAAATGTTTCCTTATAAAGGACTACAGTTGATTTCACACACCTCAGAAGAAAGTCAGCTGACATGTATTTCTATCTAAATCATTATGGGTTACATTAACTACACTGTATAAAGCAGATTCATGTTTCCTTTAATTGTATTTAAACGGTATTTTACAAATAGGCAAAAATAAATAGGGAAAACTGAAACTTGTTGAAAATATTTTAACAATACGTTGTTTTTATAATTTGTTTTTGCATGCAAACACACACACACATATCTATATATGTATGTATCTAGATATGAGGCTTATGGCCATATCATGTTGAAACACAGGTTCTTGTATGATCACTGGAGTTAAGTAATGTCAAGCCTGATCAGTAGCTAGATGGGTGACTGCTTGTGAATATCAGGTGATGTGTGGATGGTGTGATAAAAAGCCGAGTTCCAATTCCAGTCGGGTTCATTATATCCACTTACAGGGATTGTTATGAAAAAAAAACACATCCACACAAATTACTTACTTCAAGTTACAAAGATAGGATTATAATTTAAATATAAATATACATAACTATAATTTAAATATAAGTATACATAACTAAGTAATTTTAATAAAAAAAAATATAATACAGAGTTACTTACCAATATCATGGCACATCTACATATGTAAATTATTATAGATATATATATATATATAAATATAGGATATATGTATATTATATGGATATATATATATATATATATATATATATATATATATATATATATATATATATATATTGCCTTTTTCTACTGGTTAACTCTGAGAAATTTTTCATATAGATATAGTTGTATATAAATAACCATTATTATATTGTATTATAATTATTTTTGTATAATTACTTTTTATTTTATAACAATCCCTGTATATAATATGGACTGCTCCATCATTATGATAAGCTGATAAATATAACAAAATTTAAATTATGTAATGATCAGACTCAATTCAGCACCTGAAGACTGAATTGTGTATGAAAGTCAGTTTGCTACTGGTGAGGAAAAAATGTATATTTATTATTAATATACAATTTATAGCTCTGTTAAATTGCATCAACCACTATTTTATTAATACTATCACTGAATGTGCAATATTATATATATATATATATATATATATATATATATATATATTATATATATTATATAGATGTGAGCTTAGATGACCCCTCGGTTTCACGCTTTTAGCGATCGTCAGGAGCACTTTCTAATAAGTACTGCATATAATATATAAATAATTAAACATATATATATTTATTTATTTTTATATACACTTTTCACATATATATATATATATATATATATATATATATAAATATAGGTAACTATATCGAAAAACCTTTGAATATTTGATTTGCCAATAATCAAACCAATCTCAAAGGAAAACCAAGGTTTTAAAAAAGAAAAGAGCCAGAAACATGAAAGTCTTTGAAAAAACTCGCACAGGTACAGGTTCAAAGCCCAAAGAAAAAACCCTGACATGAGTAAACAACTAACTAAAAAGAGCTCAATACCACCGTAGAGCAGACCTAATCAAACTTAATGAGCCAGACAAACCTACCCAGGTTTCACCTAAACGAATCGTCAGGGAAAGCCAGCTTTCCCGACGATCAGCTTAGGTGAAACCTGGGTAGGTTTGTCTGGCTCACTAGGTTTGATATATATATATATATATATATATATATATATATATGTGTGTGTGTGTGTGTGCAGAAGACATTGAGTGTAATAATAAATAGTGCTCAATGTAAGCTATTAAGTATATATTAATAAATATTCATATTACCCCTCACCAGTTGCATGACTTGTGGGCAGGGGGGGGGGGCGTTCATGCACAACACAAAGAAGAATGATAAGCCATAAAAAAAAAAAATTAATCAATTCTCATAATTGTTTGACTGTTATGTTCTCTGACTTTCTTCAGGTGTCCATCAATCCTGGTAATCTTCAAGGAATTTTGAACTGGGCCCTTCATATAATCTACAGGGATAGATTGTTTTATTCTTCTGACCATGTCTGAGGATATCTCATCTTGGACATTTAGTACCACTCAGTTAATTCTTTCTCCAGTTCCACTGAGTATAAATCTATACTACTAGGCACAGGGATTGAACTCATAATTTCTATGCCATTAAATTCATGAATCAACAATTTAATCCACAAGCCTATTGTCCCCTGGGACAAGTCTACCATTTATCCATGCTTAGAATATTACTACCACATATAATCTGGTGCTCCTGCTATATATCTAGATATCCTTGATGAAATCCAAAGAAGAATCTGCAATGTTTTTGGTCCTGTCTGGTCTGCCATGATGTCATTAAAAAAAAATTTAAATGGTATATGAAGTCTAATCAAAAAGTATTGGGACTGTTGCTATGGTAATGGGGCTAAAGTACACAGAATGAAGCTTCTTAGCACAGATTGTCCTTGAAGTTATAATGTTCTCACTTCTGTTTTTTATAGCAATGTTTGGAAGGAATGTGTGTAGAGTGTGGTCATCTAACCATACCATAAAGATTCCACCAGTGACCATGGCTTGTGCAGCAGTTTTTGGCCAACATTCCCCAGGTTGGACAACCACCATATTCCCCTGATCTCTCCCCTTGCAACTTCTTCCTCTTCAAAAATAAAATCCCACTTGAAAGACACAAGATGTTGAGGAAATCCAAGAGAATGCAACAAGGCAGCTGCTTGCTATCCCTGAAAAAAGAGTTCCATGAATGCTTCCAATAGAAACAAAGCTGGATAAAGTATGTGACTTCAGAAGGGGACTACTACAAAGGAGATTAAATGCTGAATTGATATATTTTGTAGTTTTCTTTTTATACCATCAGTCTTGATACTTTTTAATTAGACCTTGTAAACCATGGAAAAATATATGTAACAGGGTCAAATGTTGAGTAAGTTATTCCGTTGTTATATGTATTTGTAGTGTAGTTGATGAAGGAATCCTTTTACATTTTTTGATACTGAAAATGAATAAAAACATACAGAAATAATATAAACAATAATACTCAAGACACATGTTAACATTAATAAGAAGAATTTTACTTTTATTTTTCATGATGTGAATTACAGATATTGGTATGGTGTATGTTGAAAATATTTTCAGGGTTATTGTCTTTTTTTGTTTCTTTAAAAGTTTGTGCTTATTTGTTTTTGCTTGTTCCAAGAATTTTATTTGAGATTGTCAGTTTTTGATTTTCATGGAGGGATGAGGATACATATGTGTTGGGCTTTTTTACTACTGCCTTTACAGCTCTATTGATCCTACTGTCCTGACTGTCCTTGTTTGTGGTGGAAGTGTCATTTTTATAATAAAATTTTAAAATGATAAAATATCTTTCTCATTTTTCATCACTTGTGGCAAGGTTGTTTTTAGGATGAAGAAATTTTTATCTTTATTTCAGGGATGATGAAATATTCTTATTTTCTATCATCACTGATGGCAAGGTTATTTTTAAAATGGTGAAATATCGTCATCATTCTGGATCATAACATATATTTGATTAACATAATATCCCATTTCACTGAATAATTTTTTTTATTATTTAACATGACATTCATCCTTCTTCCAGTTTTCATCAATTGAGTTTATTAACTTTTCTACTATTTTACAGTTTTTATTGTTTCTAAGGAATCTTTGTGTGGATATTGCTAAGAAAGTTGGTTCACTGTGTTGAGATAAACAATTTTTTTCTCTCAAATCTATCTTAAATATCTATAAGTCTACCATTCACCCATGCTTAGAATATTGCTGCCACATTTGGTCTGGTGCTCCTGCTATTTATTTAGAGAGACTTGTAAAATCCAAAGGAGAATAACGGATATTATTGGTCCTGACTTGGCAACTCAGCTTCAGTCACTTTCTCACTGCCATAAAGTTGTTTTCCTATCCCTTTTCTATAAATACTTTCATGGTAATTGTTCAGATGAGCTCTTCACTATGGTACTTAGACTTTAAGTGCAGTACTACATTGGCAGCAAGGTCTCATCAATTTACATTTGAATTGGTTATATGTAATCATAAGTTTTCTGCTAGTAGTTTCTTTTCTTGCACTTCTCACTTGTGGAACTCTCTTTTGGCTCCATGCTTTCCAGCTAACTTTAATCTTTAAAAATTTAAATGGAATGTCAATCATTATCAACTGTCTTCCTGATTACTCTTCTATTGTTCTTGCTCCTTCATGTTTTCTGTTTTCTAATTCTTTCACACCTAGTACCTCTTCTGCCTTAGTGGCTTTACTGCCTTGTTTGGGATGAATTTGATTTTAAAAAATTAATAATAAAACATAAGTTTTCTATGGAATTAATGTCAGGAAAGCCTGGGGACTATACCATTATTCGATATCTTTGAAACCTTTTTTAGTAAAGTGAGCAATAACCAGCAAAAACAGACATTTCCTTGCAAAAATATATTCTTCAGCAACAATAACTTTTTTAGATTTGTTCATTAATTTACTTTTCTTGTATATTACCCCCTTATTGCTTCTTGAATCTTTTTTCATTCTTAAAGCTAGTTTTTTCCTTAGTTCAAATTTTTTTCTCTGTATCTCCATCAATCATCGTAATAATGATGATACAAGAGTATATAGGTGCACCTCCAAAACACTAGATGACCAGAGTCTGGCAGCTGATCACTTCTCTGGTCAAGCTCTTAGAGCTCAGTGGGGAGAAAAAAACTGGCTGGTCACATTCAAACAAACTAGTGATATGATGTCCCATCATCATCGAGTAGACCCTGAATTTTCACCTGTTGCAATGAATGGGGTGTTCTCTTGGGGAGGTCCTGTGCCTTAAGCACCTACTGGGATTTATGCTCAACCAAGGCATCAAGTGCAACTCGTACATACAATTCGTTGATACAGATTCTGGAAAAATGATATGTACCCTGTACCATTTCAGTAAGTACCTGACTTCTTCTGCTATTCTTTACCTTTACAAGATCCAGGATCAGGCCAAAAATGGAGTACTGCTGCCATATATGAACAGGAGCTGCCCAGTCTTCACTTTCCAGTCTTGACAGAGACTAAAGGCATCTCTGCAGCCTTGTGGATAATGAATTATTTATCTCCCTATGACCCTTTTCCAACAAATGAATCATTGCTACTCTATTTCTATTTCTATGGAATGTGTTCAGATAAGCTACATTCCTTAGTTCTCCCAGTTTTCACCTTGATGTCTAAGACCAACCAAGCCACATACCTTCTAGTGAACTAACCTCAACCCCTTCATATTTCATTGGTGAGATGTAAGTCTTACTTGAACAGCTTATTCCCATAAATCACTAATTTGTGGAACCAACTCTCAAGAATATGCTTCCCCAATCACTACAATCCTAACCTGTTCAAGTTTAGGGTGGAGCATTATCTTCTTCCCATGTCCTCATAAATTGTTGCCCTTACCTCTTACTCTGTAACCCTCTCTGAGTGGTTCTTGAACCTTGTACAGGGTGAACGTTATTGTAAAAAAAATAAATTAACATCTGTCTATATTTCTGAGAAGTATTGTAATTATTTATACTATTTACATTGTTTACATTATAAATCTATATTATGCTATTTACATTGTTCCAAGTTTTTATACAAATTTCATCAAACCAATTTTCAGAAACACCAACATACAGATTGACTATTCTGGGTTCAATTCAAAATTCAACAAATATCACCTGAAGAAGGCCAGAGCATACAACGGCTGAAATGTTGTGAATGGGACAATAAAAAAGAGGACAACAGTCTGAACAATGTATAGAAAGAAATCAGTTTTACAATACCTTGTTTGTCATTTGAGGTTATATATTTCTTATGACCCATAGCAATTTTTATATAACTGAAATGAAAGAATAAATATTAGTATCTATATTATTATACATATTTGTTTCCAATATGATGATCAACCTACAAGTTGTCAAATAAAATCATGCATCATTACATAAGTTGTAAATATTTCTTATCAAAAGTGATATTACACACTGAAATGTACATAATATATTCAGCATGTATAATATATCTTGAAAGATCTACCATTGATTGATTGATACCAATATTAAGGAAACATTAACTTGCATAATAAAAACAGACATTGTATATACACAAGGCTATATACAGATTTTGAATCTGAAGAAATTTGTAGGACAACAATGGTAACATAAGCAACTCATAATAAGTAACACAACATGGTAACATAAGTAACACAAAGAATTAGCACAGTCATGGAAACAACGCTTAGAATTAAATTTATTATCATTAAGCATTTTCAATATACAATTAATTTTCGTCAAATCAGATTTCCAAAGTGTAAAGTATAAATTTATTCAGAAATTTTGTTAAATATTTATCATTGTTGAATTTTCAAATTTTTTTTATAAATTAAGAATCTTTTTAAGTGCTGGAAAAATGTATAAAGGTACTGATTTCTTAAAAATATATTCATCTACTAAAAATGTGTTCCATTAAGACATTTTTTGCTGTTGTTAAGATTGGTTATTTTCAAAGCTGTTTGGATGTTGTTTGGTCAAGTTTCAAAGCTAAGTTGATGTTGATTGGTTATTTTCAAGTCTGGATATTGATTGGTTATTTTCAGAGCTAATTGGATGTTGGTTGGTTATTCTCACTGGGTGCCCCACAAAAAAACAGAAAATTTTACATTTACTATATGATGAAAAAATTAACTAATACATAAAAAAATTAACAATATAATTTACTATATGAATGAATTAAAAAAATTAATCAACAAATAAATTTTTTATACCATTTGTTATTCCAGGATGCTGCACTTATCAAATTTTCAACACAAGTTGATTGTTCTCTTTTGGAAAGAACATCCAACTTGGAGACTGAAAAAATGCCAAGAAATTTTGGCAGAGTTCTTTAGTTTGAACACCACATCCAACATTTGTGTTTTTGTTTTGTTTTCAGCTACTAAATTTCTGTCCTTAGCTTTTGTTTCAAATAACTGTAACAAAAATTCCAACAATTAAATAAACTCTACCAAATTTCCTGTTTTTTGTGGGGTACCCCGTATAAAGGATTTTTTCATAATAAAATTATTAGAAAAAGATCATTTATATTTTTTGAAAATGTTTTTTGTAACTACAAAAAAAAATTAAAACTGTTCTTGCAAGTTTATGACTGTGTTTAAGAAAACTCTATATCTGTGCTGGCTTTTGCCTTTGACCAAGAATTAAAATCTATCCAAAATTTCTTTCATCACCCAAAAGACATTTAACTTCTGCTTAAGCCACCATGATGAATAAAAACATAAAAACAAAAAAGTATCATGTGAAACAAATTGTAAGAACAAATGTTTTCTTTCTTGTCTGATCCATGTTTTATTAGGGACAATTTGTTATTGCAATGTTTTTAGTTGATTGACCTCAGGTCAGTATTGATTCATACCAGCTGGACATAATTGAAAAGTTCAAAATGGCTGACTGGCAAAGACTAAATAGTAAGAGTAAAAGTTCCAGTTGTATTAGAGCCAGGTAAATTTCAATCTTAATTTCTTTAGATTGTGGGGAAAATGTAAAGATGCTCTGGTGTTACAATGAACTAAATCAGTACAAAGGTAAATGAATAAAAGCTTTTCTTCTCTTTATTTCTCTTGCTTTGTTTTAACAGAAACATGACTATCAAAACTGATAACAATTAACATTTATTTTTTTAATGATACCTTAGCTAACAGTCATAAAATGATAGTTGGAGTACTTGTGATGAAAAGTAACTGAAATTAAGATGAAAGAAATATTAATTAAAAAAAATTGATAATAATTGATAGTGCTTCATCTAGCTAGGATAATGTTTCTATCAAAATTGAATTTCTTTTATTTTTGTGATATTACATTATATATGTACATATTATATTTCAGTACAGATTGTGTTTTCTATAATAATGAAGAATTGACCAATGAAAATTAATAATACAGGATATTAAGAGAATCAGATGAGTGATAAATAAAAAAATGGCATGTTTGTCATTGTCAGAATTTGTGTTGCTTATTTTGGTAAAGCTTTAAATTTCCCTTCCATAGATCAACCAACACATACTAGCCAATAGGAAAGGGAAAGGTGGACAATTTACATAAATGCAAAAAGTTCAACAATAGCTGAACATTTGATAAAAAGCCAGCAGTGTTCCCAGACTTATAGCAAAAATATGCTCTCAGTGCTAAATATTCCAAGAATCACTTGAAACTTTTGGAATCACTTGAAACTTTTGGAATCACTTGAAACTTTTGGAATCACTTGAAACTTTTGGAATCATTTGAAATTTTTGGAATCACTTGAAACTTTTGGAATAACTTGAAACTTTTGGAATCACTTGAAACTTTTGGAATAACTTGAAACTTTTGGAATCATTTGAAATTTTTGGAATCACTTGAAACTTTTGGAATCACTTGAAACTTTTGGAATCATTTGAAACTTTTGGAATCACTTGAAACTTTTGGAATCATTTGAAACTTTTAGAATCACTTGAAACTTTTGGAATAACTTGAAACTTTTGGAATCACTTGAAACTTTTGGAATCACTTGAAACTTTTGGAATCACTTGAAACTTTTGGAATCAGTATACATTAAGTCCTATCAGCCATCTCTCTGTAATCAGATGGAGTGTTTTGGGGTATTTTTTTAATAATGTTCACCCAATACAAGGCACAAAGGCCACTTAAAGTAGAGTGTTACTGTGTAGAGTTGTATTAGCATAAGAAAGGGCAACAAAGTTAGACAGCTAATTCCAAACTTGAAGAGGTCAAGATTAAATTAGCAAATAAAACTTCAGATTTCAGGTAGAGACATTAGAAGTATAGTTGAAGTAAACTTTAGAAGGAACGAAAAACTCAATGATAAACTGGAAACAAAGAATGAACCTCTACTCCTGTTCAGAAGACTGGGGAGGAGTGAGATTAGGATGATAAGCAGACCTATCCACTCTTATTGGGAGAGATTTCCTTAAGTGCATGACAATGTGCATGAGAGTTAAATATTTCTTATTTTTTTAATTCAGTGGGCTTAAAGGCAATTAACCTTTAAGTGTTGTATTTTCATGCATATAGCATTTTTGTTGGGTTTTATGTTATTTTTTTTAGTCACAGTGCACATTTTTGTCATTGATTTTTGCTCTGATGAGAGAGGACAGATAAATCAGTTTAGCTGTCATTTGTGTTAATCAGTGTTATAGTTCAATATTACCATTTTATGCCAATTCATAACTAAAAGTGGGAGGGTAATACAAAATGTATCCCTCTCCAATTTTAGTCATGACTTGTTTCTTTTTTGTTATGTCTTTGTTTTGCTATGTTTTTTTTAATATAACTGTTTTTTGTCACACTAATAAAATTTTCTACCCCTGTAAGATATTTTTCCTTTTTGTTGTTACTAATAATATTTGGATCAGATGATCTGTAAATTAATAAATAATTTATATCTATAGCTGAACAAAAATAATAGCAATAATGTGAAGTTTGTGAAAATGGACAAATGAAAAAACAAATAAGAAACATTACGAAATCTCAAACATTATAGATTTTGTTTGAATTTCTGCAATGACTAATTACAAGGTTGAGCTGAAAAGTTCTTGACATGACCCATTGGCTCAAATCTGATCTCATTCTAGGTATGATGATAAAAAAAACTACATCCAGCAGCAAAGCCTCTGATTGGGAGGTTTTGAGGAGCATGGAACCGCCTCTTATTTGTTATGCCACTAAAGAAACCAAATCTAACCAAATAGCCAAACATTAAATCTTTTTTTAGCCCTTCTTGATCACTGAAAACTTTTTAGTAACCCCCTTGTCATGGCCAGATTATGACCTCTAGGGCCCCAAGACTAATGAAATTATGCCCTGATTTCAAATGGAGCCACCTGTTAACTCATCCACACCTGTCTTGTGATATATTTTAGCAATATTTACCTAGGTTGAAGTAAACTTATTGCAAATTTTTTAAATAAATTAGAATAGGTATCTTTTGTTTGTCAATAAAAATATTCTTTAAGAAATACCACTTACTATTTATTACAAACCAAATTAGCACAGATTTCAGCACAACTGTAGTAAAAAAATAACAAATTTTTTAATGGTTATAAAAAATCTCTTTTTGTTAAGATAATGAGTGAATAAACTTATGGCAAGTTCTATGACAATAAATATCTGTAGAAATTCCTCTATCACATTGTTAAATATCTGAGCTTAACAACATTAACAAAATATTGCAATAACAATCATAAATGCGAATGCTGGTCATTATTTAAAGGAGTAAAGTAGTAGATATGAAAAGATTTGAAATTGACAACTTTTTCCATTTCACTGAAACAGGCATTAAACACATTTCTTTCTTTCTTTCTTTCATTTTCCCACTGAAACCAAGTAGTGTCTTTTCCATCTTTCCACATGATTAAAATGGAATAGTCCATTTTTATGAGGTATTGGCGGGTGACATTAAACACTTTTATCTTCCCTTCTTTCTTTCTTCTTCTCACAGAAACCAAACATCTTTGATATGTCTTTTCCATCTTTCCACTTGATCAAAAATAACAATCCTAAATATGAATGCTGGTCATTATTTAAAGAAGTAAGGAAATCCTCATAAATATTTAACCAACTATAGACACATGTCAAAAACATTATATTACATCACCAACCTTTATTGAATACATCCTTAAAGAATTGTATGTTTATCTGAAACAAATACCCAAATCTACATGCAAAAAAAACACCAAACATAATGTCTACTAGGCACACGTACACACACACACACACACACACACACACACACACACACACACACACACACATTTATAAATACACATTATCATCTAAATTTGTCATAGACAAACTAGAATTATGTTACACTTGTATACATAAAGCAATATTTATGTTTTTTTAGCTAGGCTTGGAGTCTGTTAATTTCTTAGATGAAAGGACATGTTGTCTCTCCTTGAATTTAGAACACCATAAATTATATAAACATTATTTAACAAGTCAAATGCATGTGAAATCTGATTAACCAATGAAAATCATGCAACACAAAAATAAAAATACCACAATTTTTTTGTTCTTTTTCTCCATATTTCATTCTTTGATGAAGCTTTAATAAAAATAAAATATATTAGATTGATAAATGTTTCTTATTTGTTCTTTATTCCATCATTCTGTCAGATTCCCATCCACATTAGCTCTGTATTTGATCCCAATTCATCATAATTAATATGCCAAACATGATTGTCACCATATCTAATGGTAATTGTTCTGATGAACTTTCCTCTATGGTACCTAGACTTTATGAATTTAAGCGCAGTACTAGATTGGCAGCAAGGTCTCATCATTTTACAGTTGAAATGGTCAGATGTAAGCATAAATTCTATGCTAACAGATTCTTCTATCACACATCTCCTTTGTGGAACTCTCTTCTGGCTTCTTACATTCAAGTCAACTTTGATCTTCAAAACTTTAAATGTGATATCTACTGTTTTCTTGATTACTTTTCTTTTATTGCTCTTACTCATGAATAGTATTTTTTTACTAATATTCTTTCACACTTAGTAACCCCTTGCATCTTAGTGGCTTTATTGCATTGCTTGTGATAAAATGATTAAAAAAAATTCAGTTTTTCAGCATAATTTTCCACGGATATAACCTTGTGACCCTCATTTGGGCTGTGGCTATTAGCTTAGAAACTTTTTCTCTAATACATTTTGAAGAATTGTGTAACAATGTTTCTTTTCTGCTTCTTTAACTGTTGCTATCAAAGAATTCTGTAACTTTGTCTGTCATCTAAAATACTGATCAGAAATATTGACTTAAGTAGTTCTGTCAGGAATTATTATATGTAATTTACAGCATTTGAGGACATCTGTTTAAGCTATCACTGTTAAGAAGAAAAGATGTTTTGAATGTCAAAGAAGAAAGAAACTTTTGGAAACATTTAATACAAAGTAGTAAAGTGATAAAGCAAAGGAAAATAAAGTTTTAATGCATGTGTTGCTGAACATTTGTGTAAAAAGTACTTTTAGGGCTGAAAAATTGGTTCTATTGATAATAGTAAACAAAAAAAGAACAAAACAAACAAGAAACATTTCCAGTTTCCTGAAATGTTGAGGTGAGTAGAGAATAACAGATTAAAATTTTGTTCTTTTGTTTCCTTTTAAGAAATAACCACTTAAAATATTGTGGCTGCCAGAACTCACAAGAACTGTGACTAGAATTATTGTACAAGATGTTACTTTGCTTCAGTCTATCTGAATATCTTCAAGTCTTTTATTTATATATTATAAGAAATGTTTTTTTTAAGAAAACAAAACTCATTCCAGACAGCAAGGTAAAAACGTCAGTAATAAAATTCCTTAAATAACAAATAAAAAATAATTTGTTACATTTTATTTGTATTTATTTTGTAAATAATAGTGAGACCTACTTTTGGTTTTTTTTAAAGCTGCATTATTTTTTTATCGGCAAGAAACTTATAAGCAAGATGAGGCTCAGATTAGTTCCAAAATTGAGCCTATTTTGAGTATGAAGCAAGACTCAGATTTTTTATAAGCATGACAAGGCTCAGATTAGTTAAAGAACTGAGCCTATTTTAAGCATGAAGTTCAGATTTTTTATAAGCAAGATAATGTTCAGATTAGTCCAAAAATTAATAAACCTTCTACCAGAATTCTACTTATATTTACATTCAAAGATCTTTAGTCAAATATGTCCATATGATACAGTGTACTGTATGTATGTACATGTATGCATTCCATACCACAAATATATCATTACTATATTATGAGAACCAAAATTAATTGATTAAAATTACAGATGTAACATTTGCTTAAGATACCCTTCCAAAGAAAGACTTTACAACTTTGGTCACCCCCACCTTAACAAAAGGAAAATAACTAAAATGTCTAACTGATATGAGGGTTATATTTTAAGCATGAAATAGGACTCAATCATGAGAATTCAATAACTATGGCCAGGTTCAGCTAAAATTAAATTTAATGCTAATGTTTTTTAAGTATATTTTTTCATATTTAATTTCAAACAAATTTTTCAGCTTTTCTTTTTTTTTAAACATTAAGTTCTGCAATTAAAAACATATACAGATCATATTCATACAAATAGGTGGAGCTGCACTTTATCAGCTAAATTGATCCATCAGGAAAAGGTGGTATAGCCCGTGCAATTGTAAACCTACAAGTGACTGTGTCTTCTACACACCATTGTTACATTACATACAGTTTGAGAATTTACAGTTGCCAGAAAAAAATAATTTTTTACTTTCCTGCAAGTTGGTTACAGCTAATAACTACTAAATTTGCAGGTTGGATGTGCAGAGAAAAGTTTTTCTTTCTTGACTGACATCAAAAAAACTATTGGTTTAGTAAAATAAAATGTATAAACATACATGCGGGGCTTTTTGTTAGTCTTTCACCAACCGGGCAAATCACTCTGCATTTTGTTTCGATTCTCACGTGTGTTGGTATGCAAAAAATTTGATAAAGCCTGGTGTATATTCACAAGGGAATTAAAGATAAAATAATGCTATGGCAAGAACAGAAAACGCAAATCCCGTCTTTATTAGATTGGTTATTTATTCACGCGTTGCCCTGGTATGGTTTAATAGGTAGGTAGTACCTGCGATATCTTTGTTGCTACTTCTCTTTTCTTTCATGACAGACTAATGAACCAAATCTTCCCTTCAGCCAGTAAGAACCCCAATCTCTCCTCTGCCCATTTTTGACTTCAATGGCCTCGACATTCCAGCAGATGGCTTGTCACTTATTCATGGACAGCTTCTTTCTGATCACCATCTTGTCACCCTCTATGGACAGATTGTCACTAAATGTTCTATTATTCAGCCTGAATATGCAAGTCTGCAACTAAAACTATATACATCTTCCAACCAAGTAGTACTTGATCTCAAAAGTTTTTATTTATCTATTTATTTTAGTTCCATTTTTTTTTATCACTTGTAGACAGTGGGTGCTTGCTTTGAAGATCTCGCTCATAGATTTTATTGTTTAAGCACTTTGGGCCAAGCTAAAATCATTCACAGTCCATTTTACTTTATGGGTATTCTAAGCCAGAGTTGGGTTCAACTTGTATCACATTATTTCCTTCACTGACATCAAAAGACATAATTGTTTTAGAATATAAAATTTATTTGCTTTTACAGTGATTGAATGTATAAACATTAATTTGAAATGTAAGCAAAACCATCAAATTAAAGGTACTCCCTACCATGAAAAAAACTGTAATATAATGAGTCCTCGCTTGATTGGTTTAGTACACACATTGTCAAGCTGGCTATAAAAGATTTTATCAGGATCTGGAACACCAGCAGTTTTATGACAACCAGCAATAAAAATGTGATGCAATCACCTGCTGTTCAGAAGTTTAAATTGAATAAATTATATGAATGAATAAATAAACAAAATTTTTATGATTAAGTATCACTCATCTGGAAAGTAGGAAATTCTGGTTGTGGGCTTATATAGTCTGGCCACATTGTCGATAACAGGAGAGCCACAGAGTTATCAGAGGGACAAGCTGTCTGTCATGATGTGGAGATGAGCAATAGGAGAGAGTTATGGTGACAAGCCATCCGTCAAGATGTAAGGAGTCACAGTCAAAGATGGGCAGAAGGGATGTTGGAGTTCTTGCTAGCTGAAGATCTGATCTGGTCCATTTGTCTGTCATGAGAGAAAACAAAAGTAACAGTAAGGACATTCTAAGTGTCATTTACCCTGTTCCTTGAGGCTGTGCCAGGTGAATCTATGTTTGTATTTTCTTTTCACCTCCAATTCTCATAGGTTGAACATATACTGGGCCTTTTTCAGCTTTTCCTCACATGATGCAAACAAAAATTGAAACATATTGTCAGATGTCAAGTAATTGGCCATGGTTAAAAGTAATTGGCAGAAATGTCCAACAAACAAAACTGTCAGTTTCCAATAAAGGAAAGAAAAGAACAGGGCAAAGATAATACTAAGCAGATATATATATATATATATATATATATATATATATATATAAACTAGCTCCTGTAGAGGTCTCTTGATTGGGCTTTCATCACAATATGTAGGGAGGAGTAGATGTGATAGGCAATAATAAACTACAGAAGAACTCAAAATTGATCACTGCATTTAAGTATTACATTAATATTTAAGCTTATCTTTTAAAAGTTCAATGATAATTCTTTGGCCACTATTTAATTTAAAGACAATTTGATGTACGTAGATTCTTACTTTCTGTACAAACAATTATTTATTTCATGGGTGACTTTCATTGCATTTTGCATTTAATTTTGATTATTCCTAAATTTATTTCCAAGTTATGAAAATTGTTTTGTTGCAAAAAATCACGTAAAAAACCCACTGAAAACAGTTGCAGTAATGAAAACTTTGGAATCCCAAATTTCAGGATTACATATCCAGTTACAACCCAGAATGTTTTTAATTTGCTCACAGAGTCATCTTGATTCCAAAATGGTATAATATGTTGGGCTATGGCCTCTAGGAGTAAAGTAGAAAAAGTGTGACACAATGACACACTTACATTCTCATTTATTATATAGATATATGCAATATATAGATATATGCAAGACAAAAGTAGATAAAGCAACAGTAATGAGGCAAAAAGTTCACAAAGTAAGAATGACGTTAACACACAAAAGGAATACAGACAAATGATCACTGCATTCTGATTTCAAAATAAGAAAGAACAAGAAAATGGTGAATGAGACCAAGAAATGGTCTATCTTGTTGGCTAGAAAGAAATCCCAGCATGCATTATGGTTTGTCTATAAATTTGAGGAGGGTAATGTTTTTGCAGTCATTCCTATCCTAGATTGGAAACAAAAATTGTTTATTTACAAAAGAAACAAAACAAAAGAAACAAATATTCATGTTTAAAAGTTTTCTTTTTAGTTCAATGTTATTTAAGATTTTGAAGATTGTTATCCAATAAACAGCATCCCATGAAAATACAGTCAGTGATCTTTAAAACCAAATAAATTGAAATATAATTCATTGATTGATTTTCTATGGCTTATCAACACTTTGCACGTTAATTAAAGCCAGAAAGTATTTTTAGATTGTAAGCTTTTTGGAGATAATAAAGATTTAATGATAGAAGCTTTACTAATTAACCCATAGCTGAAGGGAGAAGAGGGGGATTCATACTTTTGTGTATGAGTAAATATAACAAACCCAACCGAAATTGGATCTTGGCTCTCTGATTAATAATTCTGAGACATTATCCATTACACCACACACACATCCAAGCTTACAGCCCCTGCTATTCACAAGTAGTCACCCATTTAGGTACTGAACAGACTCGACATTGCTTAACTTCAGTGATTGTATAGGAACTGGGGTTTCAAAGCTATATAGCCATAAGCCATTGAACACTGAGATCTGATCATTGGTTGATAGACTATCCCTGGACATCTGGATAAATTTCTCTATTTCAGAAATACCTGTGAATTCTTTTTACAATGATGTTCACTCTGTACAAGGCCCAAGAGTAACTCAAGGTAGTAGATTACATAGTAAGAGACAGAGTGTATGATGATATTTGGGGAAGATAATGGTTGACCATAGACTTGAACAGGTTAAGCTTGTAGTGATTGGGAAAGCATCCTCTTGGGAGTTAGTTCCACAAAGCAGCAGTTCATAAGAAAAAGTGGAAGAGTGGAATATACATCTTACTAATGGAATATGAAGAGAATGAGAGTGGTTCACTACAATGTATGTATCATGGCAGATCTTAGACGTTAAGGTTAGAACTGGTAGAACTAAAGAATGTAATTTGTCTGAATACTTTCCATGGAAATAAATTAGCAGGAAGCTTGTGATGTTTTGTCTGTGAGAAAGGGGTTGTCGGGTGGAAAATAACCAGCCACAAGTCTGCAGAGACACTTTTGGATTCTGTTGAGACTAATAAGTGAAAACTGAGCATCTCCTGCTTGTTAATGGCAGCAGTACTCCATTTTCGGCCAGATTTGGCTTTTGTAAAGGTAGAGAATAGCAAGAGGAATCAGGTACTTATTGGAGAAATAAAGGGAACCGACCATTTTACCAGAATCTTTAGTGATGGATCCTATGTATGAGTTCCACTTGAGGTTTCAGTTAAGTTTAAGTCCCAATAGGTTCTCAGGACATGGAACCTCCCTGAGAAAACACATGTTCATCATGATAGGTGGAAATTTGGGCTCCACTCAGGGTAACAGAGGAAATCAGTGATGAAATTAGTAAATGGCTGTAAGAAACATAATACCTCAAACTTTAAGAAGAATCATTAGCATATCCAACAATGTTTATATTTTAAATTATTAATACTGTGTTTCAGCTGATCCACTCCTCAGTCTTCATCAGGAACAATCCTTAAAAACAAAAAAACTTTCTTCCTTCAAAAATAATCCTTTTTTCATGGAATAAATGTAATACAGACTGAAGAATACTTAGCTTTTTTCTGAGTTTCCGTGTTACTTTTTTGTGTTTTTGATGTCTTATTCATTCATTTATTTTTTTTTTTTTTAATGTGTTCTACATTTCATATTTGGAATAAAGTTTATTAGATTGAGGTGATAGGATTTTATTTATTCGTTTTCATCATGATGTTGTGGTAGGTAGCTTAGAAATTTGATTTCAAATCTCCACTTGGAAACAAGAGCTGATCTTTCATTAAGGAGTGTATCTAGTTCTGGAAATGTGATCATCACTGCTATTTTATCTTCTAAGCAAACTTACATTGTTTTGAGGTGTTGTTATAAGCTGGTGCTGCTTTCCTTATCGACTGAACATGAGCAACAATGAAGTTTTAGAGAAAATAGAAACAAAAAGGACACATTTACTTAATATCAGAAAGAGGTAGTTGAAATTTCTAGGGTACATAATAAGGAAATAAGACTTGGAAAATCTGATACACACAAGGACAGATTGAAGGCAAGAGGGACAGAGGAAAACAATGTACAGCCGACCTGGTGAGCTTGAATGAATGGATGGTGGAACAGGGTTTGGGAGAGGTGATCAAAAGACAAAATTTATTAAGAGCTACAAAAAAAGGATTCGACCATAATTGAGATCATCAAGTCAATGTGAGCAATCCTTTCCTTAGCTGCATAATATGTGCTTCACTGGGGCTAGGTACAGTTTTAAATTCAGAATTTTTCCTTCTCCTAGTCTAGTCTCCTATGTCCAAGGGCATAAACCCAAGTCTTTCCTACTATTTACCCATAGCTAGGGTGAGAAGAGTTGGATTCATACCTTTCCCAAGGGTAATAGCATGTAAGTGAATGTAATGAACAGAACTGGAATTCAAACTCAGCTCTCCAATTCCTCAATCCAAGCTGCAATCCATTACTCTACCTTGCATAAAAGCTACAAAAGACTAGAAATTGTGGATCATCATCATCAACGTCCTGAAGGGACACAACCAATAGAAAAATAATTTATATTTGGTTCTGTTTTGGTTTGTGTTTTTTTGTTGTCATATATGCTTCAACAGAAAAAATGACATTTTGTATGAGGAGTTTCTCAAGTAAGTTATTGGTTTTTGTTATTCCTATATTCTTATAGATTTCCTTTGTATATTATTTTATTGTACAAGCATGATATATGCAGCCATCCTATTAATAATACCTGAATTGAAGATAAATGTATCAAAAATTCAGATTTAATTAGAATTTATTCATTGCCATTATCAATCAGCTCCTTTCAACGATTCACAAACTTCAGAAGATTTTTGTAAAAGTCTTTTTGGTTTGGAGAATGTTGAAAAAGTCGTTTCCACTTCTTCATGTCTTTTAAAATGTCTGTCTAAACCCCAAAATAGGTGGCAATCAGATGGAAGATGATCTGGAGAATAAAGAATTGTGGAATTTTTTTCTGGACAAGGTTTTCAGTCTTTTCAAAATGAAGCCATGCATTATCATGATAGAACACCATACCTTTGCAGATGAAAGGAAAGAATCCTAGTTTAATCAAAGCTGTGTTTAAATGTTGTAACTATCTATTTTAAATACCTACTGTAATTATAACATTGTCATGTCATGACACAAGTCTCATAATCCATTAAGGCTCATAGTGGCACTACTTGTACTGTTGCCATGGTAGAAATGTTGTGTCTAGGGCAAGATAACCCATTCCTTTTAAGGCTGGTTTTGAATTCAGTTTTCTTCTCCTAGACTGTTAAGAGAATCCAGGTTTACTTACTATTTAACCCATAGATGGAGGGGTGAAGAAGAGATGGATTTATACTTTTCTCAAGACTATTTCTATGAAAGTGAATGTAAAAAAAACTCAACTGGAATTTGAACTCAGATCATTGATTTCTCTTTCCAAATTGCTAACCAATAAACTACTTGCAAATCCACTTTTAACATTGGCTGGTAGAGAATTAAAATAGATTGTAATGTAGTCCCACTAAACATTTACCAAAACTTTCCTAAGATGTAGATCCATTTTGAATTGTGCTTTTATTCCTAATAAAAATGCCGTATTTATTACAAATTGCCTTATAGCTAAGGTAGTTGTATATTTTCTCACTGATGTCAGCATTTTTTTTTTGGTAAAGGCCATTATTTGAGTGCTGATTTTCAAGTCATCCAAGTTCTCTTCATTTGCAGAATAAGTATTGGGTTGTCCAAAAAGTCCATGCTGATTTTTAAAGGAAATTAAAGCACAAAATAAAATTATGTAATTAAATATTTATTCAACTAAATATGAACTATTTTATTGCACAACCTTTCTATGTTTTTCATTCAACTTAAAGATTCCATCTTCCCAGAATTTTGGTGGTTTCTTGGCAAAGAACACATTAAGGTGTTTTTATGTTACCCAAAGAATTAAAATTTTTACCATTGTGATTATTTTGCCAGGGCCTGAATAAATGAAAATCCGAAGGAACAATGTCTGGTGAATATGGCACATGGGGTAACACATACCAGCCAAGCTGCAACAATTTTTGCCGGATTGCTAAAGAAAACTGAGCCTTTTAATTTTCCAGATGTGAGCAGTACTTTTCAGAATCAATTGACTGCTTACTTCGCAGGGGTTCATACTACAGGATTCCTTTCCAATCCCACCAGATGCACAGCATGACTTCCTTAAGATGAAGACCTACTTTTGAGGTGGCTAAAGTTGGCTCATGTCACTTAGTCCAGGATCTTTTTCACTGAACATTGTTGTAAATGATCCATTTCTCATCACCTGTCACAATTTGCTTTAAAAACAGTGCATTATACAGAAAATCACCAATGAAATGTGATCCAAAAGATTCTTTTCACTCAGATAATGTGGTACGCAAACATCATAGTGATGATTTCAGTACCCAAACTTCAATAAGTGTTCATGGATAGTGTATCTTGATAAGTTTAGTGTTTCTGCCAATACCTGTGTTGTGTAATGGAGGTTATTCTCAATGTCTTGATTTGGTCATCATCTTCAGTGGGGAGTGGGGGGAGGGTCTGCCTGAGCATTCTTCATTAATAAGGCTACAATCACCAACTTTAAACTTAGCAAACCACTTCTGTACAGTCCTGTTAGCTAAAGCATATCCAATGTACATAGCACATATCTTTTTGTTGCTTATGAGGCGTTTTTGCCTTTACGGCAAAAGAAAAAGCATCAAGTGTCTAAAATGCACCTTATAATCTTCCATTTTCATAAGGATGCAAAATTGACACAAATTAAGTAATTTTAAACTTTCTTAAGATATAGTTTAAAGTGTACTCTAATCGGAAATGTAAGCAGATTATATCTGTCAATAAATTTGACATGTTCTAACATGTTGGAACATAAACTAATAATAATTGGCATGAACTTTCTGGACAACTCAATAGAAGACAAAACAACTTTCCTATTTTGTGCTATCCTAAGTTAGATTTTTTTCTTAAAAATTCCTTAAGTCCTATGTGTTATTAGTCAAAAATAAAATACTGACACTTTACACTGCTTGTGAATACCAGCTGCTGTAAGCTTGTATGTGCAGGTGGTGTAATGGATGATGGCTTTTTAATAAAAAAATCAATCAGTTCACCCCAAGAAAGGCAATAATGCCACTAAGATTCAAGGGGCTACTGGGAGTGAAAGAGAAGTAAAAGACTTCAGAAGGAACCAGAAACCCAATGCTAAACAAGAAACAAGGGATAAAGTTCAAAAGACTGAGGAGGAGTGTGAACTGGACAATAGGTAAAAACATCTACTCCTATTGAAAAAAAAAATAATAAATAAAATTTCATTGTTTAGGGAGAGATTTTAGAAGCATAGAATTGAAATAGATTTTACAAGTAACTGCGTGGAATTGTTAATTGGATAGTTGAGTTCTAATTTGCATTGAGTTTGTTATATTCACTTACGTGTAAATAGACTTGTGAAAGATATGAATCCACCTCTTCCACCCCAGCTATGGGTTAATTAGCAAGACTTATAACACTAAATTATTATTATCTCCCCCCATCCAAATTCTTACAATCTAAAAATATTTTCTGGCTTTAAATAACCTGCCAATGGTTGATAAAACTTAGAATCAATAAACCAATTATTTAAAAGAAAAAAAATGTTTAGATATGGGTAAATGTCAATTTAAAATTTCTGGGTGTAAAAAATTAACAGAAAAAGATGTCAGTTATTTCAACTCAAGATCTAGAAAATAGCAACCATCTAAATGCCAGAAATTCCATGATTTCGATTTCTTAAAATGGTCTTCTAAAATGAATGCCACATTTAAAAACTATATAACAGGTAATATATATATATACCATAATTTAACAAGGAATATTTATGAAAAAAAAATATTCAAATGAAGATTCATTCATGTCTATATATCTTCTTTTTAAAACATTTTAACATGATTCTGATTTGTTATCTTTTTAGAGTTCTATATATTTCAATCTGGCGTCGTAAGATTCAGGGTGCTTTTTGGAAAAAGATTAAGTCTTATATGAGAAGTAATATGGTATTAACAATAAAGGAAGAAGAAATGAAACTTGCTGAATTTTAATAAAATTTAATAAGTCTATAAAATATCAAACTCTGAATCTACAGCCAATTAAAAATTTTTTTTTTTTTTTTTTAGCTAGAATTTCTGAGATGCAATGTTGCTGACAGATTCTTGGAAGTAACAGACACCTGGGAAAGGTCAGAGGTTACAGTGGTTGACAAAAAGAAATAGAATGAAATGAAAAAGAATAGGCTGAAAAAGAAAATGTTTTTTTTATTTGTTACTTCCTGTTACTTCAGAGGAAAAAGGATTATTAAGTTGGTTGGGCATTAAGTTGGATGATCACTGAAAGCTGCTGATAAAATATTTCAAGAAATTTGTTTCCTCAAGAACAGCCATTTGTAAAAAAAAAAAATAAATAAATTGGAAACCTCATATCACAGTCATAATAAATACAATGGATCATTTTATCTACCAAGATAATTAACCAAGATAATGAATGTGGGGATTTGAGCATATGTCAAAAGTCAAGAAAGTTGATTCTTATCAAATCATTTGATCTTTCTTTTGAAATGTATTTAATTTTATAATTATCCATTGATTTATTCAAACTATTGTCCTCATCTTATTTAAAATATCGTACTTTTGAGGCTTCCTCTCTTGGAATTTCAATCTAAACCCTTTATTCAATCCACAAAGGAGACTGCTTTTCCTTTTGCTGTTGATGTTAGGGGGATTGTTTATGTTAATTGATTCTTCTGTTATTTTTTTTTATCATTTTCACCAGTCATTGGTATTGTTGAAATGAACACTTTTATTTTTTGTAATTTTCTTGTATTTTTGTTCTTTGTTGTCTGTTTGTTTATATCACTTTTCTATGCCATCCTATTCTCAAATTTTATTTTTTTTTCTACTCGGCCTTCTTTGTTTTAACTTTTAATATTATCTTAATACCTGCCTCTGTTTGTGTGTGTGTGTGTGTGTGTGTGTGTATATATATATATATATGCCTGTGTGTTTGTAGACATACCTGCAAAAGGCCCTAGCACATTTTTTTTTTAGTGTTAATTCTTGATTCTACGTTTTAATGAGTGTCTATCCTGAGTGGGACATTGAAAGGGTAAATTTGGCTTGACAGTTTTCCCAACAAAGTGGATACATTCCACAAATATTTAAAACTTTAGAACTGTAAACTAGTTAAAAAAAAAAAAAAAGTTTAAATCTTGGCACTTCCTAACACCATTCTGCCTCAGCTACTATATCCTTTCCGTGTTTCCAATGTTGGCACCATCAAGCCTTTCTTGATCTGATATTCATTGAAAATACCTGCCAGTTGACTTTCGCCAGTCATCATAATTGTTGAATTTAACACTATTTTTTGTAATTTTCTTGTATTTAACTTGTTTTGTGTTGTCTGTCAGAATATCTTTCTGTTATTCTGTTGGGATTTGTTCCGTGACTTCCTTCGCGATGTCCCCTGGAATATGCCATTTTTAATCATCCTGTTCATAAAGTGTGTCTGAGTGAAAAGCCGGCATCGATGCTTTCATCTTAGCAAGAAAATACCAAGTTAAACCACATTCATCTCTTAGGTTCTCAACTGCATGCATGGTTGCTATAGCCCACAGGAATCACTTCTCTGTTCGTAATGAGTGCAAGCGTGTTCTCAAAGTGAAGTTACTGTTTCCTGATAAAATGAATAAACCTATAGCATCTTGCAAGTTCAATTCTAGAGATTATTGGTGGATCTGCAAGAGTGTGCTGAAAAATAGCAAACTCTACATCTATATTCAAACAATTCAAAGTCCTGACATCTACAGCAGAAAAGATTGAATGTTTTCCTTGGAAATTCTCTTCTAACACCTGATTTCCCTCCAAGAACAGAGGCACTGAGTGATATGCACATAACCCCATCACTGTTCTCATTTCTAAATTAGACTCCCATAAGGCAAGCAGAGTTGGACAACTCAGTATGTCAGTGTCTCAATGACACCTTCTAGAGAAGAAGACATTATACTGGTTTTCTGTCAAAATAATCAAGATTACACAATATGGCTAAGTGATTAAGAACTAAATATATTTAAAGGGGAAAATTTTATCATTTTGCGCTGCACAAAAGCAGATATTAAAAGATATTTATTTTCTTTAATAAATAATATCTTTATGTACACAAGACAAGCACAAAATATATCAGAATTAAATAAATGCAAAAATACTTGTCTTACTTTTTTTATTTCAATTTTGAGACCAGGAATTGTCAATATAAATTAATTCATTTAAACTATTGTTCTCATCTTTATTATTGATGTTATTATAAACACAATGTTTCAGTCAAATACCTTCTGGCCATCTTCAGATGTCCATTGTTTTTGGCTGATACGGGATATCTGTTGAAGGATTGGCATCAGAGAGAGAAAATAATATGAGCCAAAAACAATGGACACCTGATAATAGCCAGAGGGTACTTGGTTGAAACGTTATTTCCATAATAACTTCTAATAATCAAGACGAGAACAATATTTTGAATAAATTAAGTGTTATGTATTCAACATGCTCAAACCCATCCTGTAAATATCAGATCTCAAAGTCTCAGTGTTTGCCTGACTTCCTGCATTATTTGCAATGATATTGTCATATATTATGGCAGAGTATACATGGGACAGGTTGAACATTGAGAGCTGATATATTATTGAGAGCAGGCTGAATGCTAGAAGAGTTAAAGTATATTCCTTTGCTTGTGTTTTATATTCTTAGTATAAAACAAAAGACCAACAAACTGCTGAAGCAATGAAGATTTTTGTTATTTGTCTTTTTCAATTCAGAAGTTCTTGTTGGTTGGATTTAGTTTGACTAATTCCATTACAAGCCTGGATTAATCTCAATCAGACTCTCCTTCCAAACTTAAATCTGAAAATAATCAAAATATGTAGTCTTAAAGTAAAAATGATTTCAGCAAATAACTGGATGATAGAACTAAATTCAGCCTTAGATGACAACCAATTATACAAAATAATTAAAAACATATACAATTAGTAATTGATAGATTCAAAAGGAATTTGCCTTGAAATTCAAATATAAATTGATTTTAGACATACAAGTATAATTATGTAATACCATTGGCAATTAATATTTGTGGTGCGGATATTTCAGGAAAATTTTCAGTGAATAAACATTTCGTTTTCATTATTCTTATTTCTGAAATCTTTAATATTTAATTTACCTGATATCATGTAAAATGTTTCTGAATAAATGTTCATTTTACTAATTTATTAAGTTTTCACACATTTGTTTGATAAATACTACCTATGATATTGAAATACAATGGATCCCCACTTGATTGGTTAGGACTGTAAATACTTTAATCTGGGCCTGGAGTGACCAGTGGTTTTATGATGCCCAACAGTAAAATAGAGATGTGAGAATTTCAAAGAAAAGTTCATAAGAAAAAAAAGAAACAGAATAAATAAAAAAAACTTCTAGGACCAAATGAGAGTTGGAAGGTAGGGAAATCTGGTCATGGGTTTATATAGTCAGGCTGCTTTCTAGGTAAGTGCAGGGAGAGTTACAGAGCAAGAAGAACTGGAGATTCATATGGAGACAGTGTTCTCACTGAAGGGAAGATCTGGTTTGTCAGTCTATTGTGAGAGATGTAAGTAGCAGTGACAATGCACATGAATATACACAAAAGTGTTGAAAATTTTATTCTAGTCAGATGAAAACTTACAGTTAGATAAAGGGGTCAAAGTTATCTACCTTTAGTTTCCTTGTTTTTATTGTTGTTATGCAGGTGCAATGTTGTGTTGTTCTTAATGAATAAAATAAATCACAGCATGTGTTAACATTGTACAACATGTGTTTCTTTCTGGACTTTATCCTCCTGTTTGAAATATGAAATTGAATATCTGCATTCACACAAAACAAAGTATGTCTATGTTTGCTAACTTGATTAAAAAATTTCTAACAAAGACAAGGATCTGTGCATGAAAGATACAGCTGAACAGTCTTAACTTGGAGATGGTCCCACTTTCTCCGTGCTAAACTTTATAGGGTATAAGATGTAACATCATAAGAAAAACAAGAGATTAAAAAGTTAAGAGCAAAAATATATTTTACTCAGATTAAATTTAGCCTACATGACTAAATATTTTTGTAGCAGTAAAAAATTATTATGCATTTGTTTCTACATTTTTAAAAGAATTTTTTTGTTTTCTATTTACTCAAAAATTTACATTTTGTCAACAACTTTGAACTTTTTAAAATATATTTTATCAAACTTAGAGGGGAAAATCAATTTTGTTATATCTTGCCATATCACCAAGCAATACACTGTTCAAGGTGAACATTAATATTTTAACTTGTAAATAAAACCTGTTCTTTTATTTAAAAGGAATTAAAGAGATAAGTTTTTTTTTGTTTTTTTTTAAAAGCTTTTTTTGTTAAATTCTGATGCTCAGATTCAATCTGACACTAAAATACAGTTTTGCTTTATTAAGTGATAGAAAGTGTTGGAAGTTGTACAAAAATATAGAACAGTTAAGATAGAATGATAAAAAACAGAAATTGAAAACATTGGCACAGACTTGTTTTAAGAAAGTCATAAAAATGATTTAAGAATAAAGGGTAATAAGCAGGGAAAGTGGATTGACTGACAAGAAAATATTTGAAGAAGTTGGTAATATGAATGCAAACAGAGAAAAAAAAAAAAAAAAGATGCAGAAGATTGGCTAAAGAGATGAAAGCAACGAAACTACCACCTTTAAGTAAACACCAAAAAGAGAAACATGTAAGCTGGATAAAAAATATAAAACTTATTTCTCAACAGTAATTTTTAGTGATGAATGTAGAGCTACATTGGATGGACCTTATGATTGGCTAGAGGTTTGCTCCTTCTCATTTTTCTCTCTGCTTGCAATATATAACCCTGTGTCTGAACCTGAAGAAATTAAAGGAAACTACAAGAACTCTGACAGAAGGTAATATAAGAAAGTGAGAAGAAAGGACAAAACAAAGTGTAAGAAGATAGAATACATGGTTGTCAGAAAAAGGAATGGAATTGCTACATCAATGTCAAACAAGTATGAAAATTTAAATATCTAAGTGCTGTAATAGAAGATGTAACACTGAAATCCAAAGGCGCAAAAGATGTCTTCTAAAAACTAAGCAAAGTATTAAGAAACAGGAAAGTTTTGTTAGAAACAAAGAAGAGTGCTGAAGTATTATGTAATATCAATTCTCCTACATGGTAATGGATACTGGACAGTCTCCTCAAAGATGAAGAGGCTTGAGGCAACAGAAAGAAGAGAACCCAATGAACTGAATATGTGAGCAACAATGTTTTTTTTAAGCAAAATGGAAACAAAAAAGACAATGAGAAAAGAGGGCTTGTTTATAGAATTTGATATTCATAGGGACATATTGAAAATAAGAGGGACAAAGTAAATCAGCAAATAAGCTACCTAACAAGATTGTTTAAATGGTTGGCAGAACAGAGATAAGTGGGGATAGCAAAAAGACAAATGTTACTAAGAGCTACAAAAGACAGGAAGTTGTGGAGAGCTATGATAACCTAAAGTGACATGGCTCATATAAGATTAAGATGAATATAGAGATTTATTGTAAATTAGTTATCTAAGTCTTACATCCCCAAAACTTTAAGTTATGCAGAATAGTCCTTGTTCACATTCTGCAAAACTGAATAATATTGCCCATCTTGCCAAAAAGAAAGAAACACACACACACACAGAAAAGAATATTTCAGAAAGGAAGATTTCTAAAAGACTAATGATTTTTTTTTAATCATTTCACACCAAGCAAAGCAATAAAGCCACATAGACTCAAAAGGTTACTGAGTTTGAAAGAATAAGAGAAAAATTAAAACATTAAGTAGAGAGAACAATAAAAGAAGAGGAATTAAGACAAAAGATGATTGATTGACATTGAATTTAAATTTTTGAAGATCAAAGTTGAGTGGAAAGCAAGCAGCCAGAAGAGAGTTCTACAAATAGGAAGTGAAAGAGAAGAAACTGCTAGCATAGAACTTAGAGTTGTATCTAGTCATTCAGTTGTAAAATGATGAAACATTGCCGCCAATCTAGTAATATACTTAAAACCTTTATCTAGCTGGAGGCAAAAATTGTCACCATAGAATTCTTTCTCTTAGCACTTTTAAGTACATTCTGTTGTCTTGAGACGGTTGCTATAAATAAACAATTGTCAACTGTTATTTCCAGTATTTGAAGCTGGAAATAGCCTACTCTCACTCTGAAACGAGACTAAACTTGTTTTTTGACACCATGTGGTGTAATATCAATTAAACCCATGTTAATTTTGTTGTGATTTTTTGTAAACAAAAATGGCTGCATCAACATTCACCAAAGCCTTTATTCAGGAGTTTTTCTTTGATTCGAACTCCGATAATGATTTTGAAGGTTTTACTTGACGGTGAAATAGTCAGAATTGGAGATGATAACCATGCTAGTGACGGGAAGGAAAGCTATGATGATCACGTGGTTTCAAGAGGCATCCATGACTGACTAATTTTATGAAAGCTACTGATCCCATGGATGTACCTGATATTATAAAAATATATTGTCCCCTACCCAGCAAAAAACATTAACAATAGATATTATAATCAGAAATTGACATAACGTATTTTGCTCATATGAGTATATCATGAAACTAAATTTTATTGTGCAAACATTGATTTTTCCTAATAATGTCCGAGAGAGTAATATTTGTGTATTGGTATCATCTTTACTGTTTTCTATTATTTTGGTATGTCGATTCTCTGGTTATTACTCAAGCAAGAATGAAATACCTAAAACCATGTGAAGATGAAAAGAGCAAAATAAATTTGAGACATCTCCCTGTCCCTGTAACACCTTGAACAAAAATTCCTTGTTTATATTTCATTACATCCTAACTGCTGAAAATAACATAATTGCTCAAGTGTTAGAAAGTGAAAGTGTCATGAAATGTATTTGAAGTCAAATAATAAGAGTTTTGAATATTTTGCAGAAATGCTGGATAACCTAACAGGAAAAAAAAGAAAAAAAAAAAGGTATTTTGTATTGCTGGCGTGGGAGTGTGTGTATGCAAACAAAATCAAAATGTCATTATTTCTACCTATCTTCTTTATGAAGTACGGTGATGAATTTATTAAACAGTACTTGTCACAAATCATTTAACTTTTTTTGAAGCTAAATTTCAAAAGGCTTTTAGATTACAAGGTCAGTTTTAAATGCATGAAGATAATTACATACTAACTAACATACTAACTTCATACCCCAGGGAATGAGCAAAATGACGGAAGAGTTCCATAAGATTTATACTAAAAGGTTTCATTAATTTTTCTTAGTAACTAATCAGCTAACAGAAAATTTCAAGATGAGCAAGATCATTATGAGTTGCATGCCATTCATGTTGTGTTTCATTTGTTTTAGTGGGTTAATTACTAGTACAACCATTTTTCTCAAGACAAGAGATGTTTGTACAAAACCTTGATATTTTTATTCTTGTATGCAATTTTCTATGCAGTATGTCTGAAAACAGACATACTGGGTGCGATGGGTAAATTGTCGCCATTTTATATCTTGTGTTGTTTGTTTTTGATTTTGTTGACTGCATGGTACAGTAGGGTTAGTTTGGCACTGTCTGTGAGAAAAAGAGCACCATGATGTAATTGACTCTGCCAGAAATTTGAAAATGCCAAGCTGTCCTGATTGGCATTCACACCAGAAGTTCCAATATGAACATTTAAGAGTGTCAATCTGAGGACAGTGCAGAGGATTCAGAAAAAGCTGGCTGATATATCCAGTCAATATCATGGTGTTTGGCATGATCACTAGTGATGGCAACATTATGCTTCCATTCATCTTCCAACATGTGCCTCGAGGAGGTAGTGCTACACTGGGTCAAGAGGGTAGCTGTTGGATGACCTTATATCTGGCAAGAGGACTCAGCACCATGCCACACAAGCAGGAGAACCCAGTCATAGCTGTCAGACAATTTCTGTGACCAAATCACCCCTTACATCTAGCTCCCCAGCTCTCTAGAATGCAACACCCTTGATTATTATGTGTGGGGTGTAGTTGAGTAAGAGATCAACAAAACTCCTTGTAACACTAAAGATGAACTGAAAACAAGGAATATGGCAGCATTCACCAACTTAAACAAGGAGACACTCCAGAAGAGATGCAGGAGATTCTGAAGTTGTATGGAGGTCGTGGTTGAAGCCAATGGGGATTTTATTGAATAAATTTACTCTTAAGTATTTCAAGATATTTTTGTGTAATTTTGGTAAATATACGCTAAAATGAGGTGTCAGTGTTATTTTCATTTTTGCATAATTTAGATGATAATTTATCCATTACGCCCTGTACTGTCAAAATATTGTTGAACATTGTCAAACACTGTGTCTTTCCTTTTCTTAAAGTGTTGAAAAATATTGTAAGAATTATGTCAATCATTTTGTATAATAATAATAAAAATGACAAGTACAATAATAGGATATTTCAAGTTAAATAGTTCAGAAGCAGCACTTGACATTTTTGTCACAGAAAGAGAAACTGAATCGAAAGTAATGCTGTTACAATCTGTAAGAGAAGAGTTTAGAGAAATAGTGTCACTTAAAGATATTGATCAAAAGTTAGTGTCATTTGATATTTGGTCACAAAATAATTTTAAATACATAAAAGTCTCTGGAAGAGAAATGTATTTTAAATGAAAAGAAAACGAAACAAACATTTATCAAGAATACAGCATTTATTGAAGACTCAACACCCTTTTGTGGAATATATCATCAGAAAGTACCATAACCATTTATAGAACTGCACAGTGTTCTGAATATAGGCACAATGCAATTATCGAGGAAGAGGAATATTAATAGAAGTAGTAATAAGAAGCTTCTTTTTTTTTTTTCTCTCCTTTTTCTGCCAGTGTTAGCAGCAACAGTAGCAAAGTGTGTGTGTGGGGGGAGTGAGAAATGAACTGCTTCTGGATAAAGCAGCAACCAAATTTTAATCATCAATTCTTTCAATATAGAGGCATTTATAGCTTATTTGTTTGTGTTTTATCCATAATTAATTTTTCTAAATTTTCTAGAATGTTAATTTTTGATATTTTTTTCTAACATTCATCAAATCATATACCAGATGGTATAACCAAAAGGAATAGTAATGATTTTTTTTTCTGTTCTTTAAGTAAGAGAGATTTGTTAATGATTGCAACGCCCCAGTCAAATTGTTAATAAAAGTAAACATGTCATCAACCTTTTCAGAGTTATGGGATAATCCTTACATCCGAAGTGAACCCCACCCAACCAAACAAGAAACAAAACTAAAATTGTACAGGAGGAGGTCACTCTGAAATCTGTAGGTATATGCCACATCAAGGGATGATTACATATGTAGTCAGTTAAGAAAGAGGTAATATGTTTTTTTTTCTTCAGGCCTTTCATAAGACAAGCGTGAAGGCAGACCCATATATTGGCAGCACCTTCACTTTTCTTGGTTTTTAAGGACAATAACCAAACTAGACAAAATATGTCACAGACTGAACAAACCAAGTGATTGTGATGTTATCAAACAATAAATGACACAGCAATTGGTTTGTTTCAAGACAGACCTTTTTGTTTTGTTTTCCTGCAAACTTAGATGTTGTACAAGCAGGTGGGCAAATCTAAAATAAGAACCTTTATTTGTGATAGAAAGAAAAATGCTTGGCACATGATGATACACTGGAACTAAAGATCTAACTTAACTCTTTCAAAATCATAGATAAAACAAGCTCTGGAGAGAAATACTGCTTAGTTCCTTGTAAGAAAACCTAAGATTTGGAAAATAAAATATTTATTTCAGGCATTATTTCTAAATAATTCCAAGCCTGTTGATAAAAATTTGATTTTTTTTTAAAACTAAAAAAATGTCTATTTGATTTAAAAAATTGTTTAAGGGACAAAATCAATTTTTGATTTGGCATTATCTTGGGAAAAGTATGACCCCCCCAGTTATGGGTTAAATACCAGCACAGGCTTGGTTCTCAATATCATTGATTTTTTCCCTCTTAACTGTATCAGACTTCTATTATTTTTAAAATTATTACTTTGTAATAGAAATCAAAAACTTATTCTAAAAAACTGGTACGTATTGTATAAGATATTTAATGTGTAATGAAAATAAAAAACAAAAAACATTACATCAAATTATGGTAATTCCCCATGTATAATACACATTTTTTCCTAAAAATATAAGCAAAATTAGAGGTGCGTATTATGCACAGCTACAAAAAAAATCTTTAAAAAAAAAAAAAATTGTCATTTCATCGGTTGATTTCAGTTGTGAAATGAGTACAAACCACAAACATGACAATTTGACACTAAAATTCGGCGATTGCAACCTCATAATGATGTCTAATACAATCATATGTAACTAACAATGCTTACAAATGTAAAATAAAATAAGAATTAATATAAAAATAAAATAGAATAATATTGTTCTATATTTAAAACCATTTTTTTTTTTAATAAGAGTAGGAAATGCTGGCTGTAATGCAATTGGAGAGGTACAATTTATAGAGTTTAATTACCAAAAAACGGGTGCATATTATGTTTGAGTAGAAGTATTTTCCCTACATTCTCAGCACAAATTTTGGGGTGCATATTATGGATGAAGGTATATTATACATGGGAAATTAGGGTATTTTAACAGACAGAATGTTGTACTTTGGGTAGCATTAATAGTTTAAATAAAATATTAGTAATAATGTAGTTCTCTTTACAATTATTTTGATTAAGATTTGTAACTAATTAATATTTTCATTAACATGAGAAAATGGATTTTAATTATAAGGTACAAAAGTTTAATTTATTGTATTCTCCCATGATTAAATTGAACCCAAATGTACTGAAAAAATACTGTAATTATTAATAATTAAATATTTAAAATTAATTCACTTGACATGTGACCTTTGAGATAAGTGTACTTATTTATAATATGTAATAGTAACTAATTTATAATTTGCTTCAAAAGATGTTCCTTTGTTCCGGTTTGGAACTGGAGCATTTTGTTTTCATCAGCTAAGTTTGTAGTAATACAAGAAGTATTAAGAATGGGTCTTGGTGGCCTGGTCTTGAGCTATATTAATGACATTTAAAAAGAGCCTTACCAATAATTGTACACAGTTCCCATTCTCTCTTTCAATTTCGAAGATAACATTTTATTAGTATATTCATATAAACTTTATACCCTTTTAAAATCAATTTGTATCATTGGACAAATTGTAAGAAGAAACATGTTTAAAGAAATTGAGAAAACAAAAATAGGACATGTCTCAGGGAAAGAAATATTTTGTAAAGTCACTTTAAAAAAAAAAAAAGAACAAAAAATTCACCCAAACCAAAGGCATCAACAAATTTGCTATTTGCCTTTTCTGTTCCAGTATGTGTATGTATTTTATACACACACACATCAAGAAAGAAGAAAATTTTAACACATCAAAGAACTAATTAATAAATTTATTTTGACAGATAATTTTTTTTGTCTGCCTCATCAGGCCAAAATTACAGAATGGTTTAAATTTATCCAGACAATTTATTAAAAATTATTTTAAAATTAAATCACAAGAGAAAAGGAAGTAAATTCAAGTAATTTAGACATTTACTGCCTTTTCTATTTTTTGCTATATATATATATATATATATATATATATATATATATAATAAAAATTTATCTGTTGAAATAAATTTATTACTGAGTTCTTCTTTGATGAGTTAAGTTTTTTCCTTCTTGATATATATCATATTGTTCTGTATGTAAATACATTGAGCTCTCTTCACGGATCTATCTTTTTAATACTTTATATTAAAAAGACCTACTTTGATTATAACTACCACTTATGGATTTGATATTTTATATATATATATATATATATATATATATATATATGAGAGAGATAGTGTGTGCTTTTAAGAAATGCAAGACAATTTTGATGAAGGTTTGTTTTCATTTCAAGAAGTGTAAACTAGTCTTTTTATTTATTTTTTTATTCTTGTTTGTATGCAGTTAAAGAGTCCAACAGATTTGAATACATTTTAAACAAGAGATACAAAAAAGAACATTGCAAAAAATGTACATATTAACAGCAGCTTGAAATATCACATCATCTATAAAAGAAAAACCACCAGAATACTGCAGTTGCCTCTAAAAATAACAACTACATGCCAATGTTATACCACAGAAGACTTTTTGTTAAAATCCAGTCTTAAACCCACTATAGCTGGATGGCAAGACAAGTGAGAGGGCACAAGTCTCATACCAACTAACAATAAAATGGCCCATGTTGACATTATGTCCAACTGACCAACAAAAAACAAGGGGGTCATATACAGTTAAATATAAGATAACAAGAGTACAGGTGAATTTAAAAAAAAAAAAAAAAAAAAAAAAAAAAAAAAAAAAAAAAAAAAGAAAAAAAAAAAAGTGGGATTCAGCTGCTCTTAAACTGTGAGCAGTATTACAAAAGCATTATTATAATTTAAAAAATTTCTTCCAGATATTAGAGTTAGAACTAAGAGCAAAAAAAAAAAAAAAAAAAAAATTTCCAAAACATGTTATTTGGGAGAATTGAAAAACGGTTTAATGGGGAATTTATTTAACCTCCACCCCAATACACGCGTACAGAGCATTCTGAAATAGTGCTAAAAAGTAAATGTTGATAGATAAAAACAAGAGGTGGAGTGGGGAAAGGGTACAAAATGCACACAACTTTTGACAAAAAAAAAAAAAAAAAAAGTAAAGATTATATTATATTATTATATATATATATATATATATATATATATATATATATATATATATATATATATATATTTTAACAAAAATAAGGAAAACTGACTCCACTTTGGAGAGTGGACGGACGGATAAATTTTCTCCCTCACTTATTGTTTTCACAAAAAAAGGAGATGCACTCTTAAAAATTAGCCTTTAAGACTATTTTTTGTTGTGAAATATTCCTTAAGAGTTTAAAAGTTTATCCATGCATTTCTAAATTGTCTCTTGTTTGACTTCATTGGATGTAGGCTTTCCATTGAAAGAATGTAGTTGAAAGAATTAATAGATACAGATTAATTTTTTTTCTTTTTAAATGGACTGTTTGGGACACTTTTACAACAGTGGCCGGAGTCATTGTCAATGGCAGAACCTTAACAAATTCTGAATGAGTCAACAGAAATGATTTTAAGAACAAGAACAAAGAAAAAGATTAAAAAAAATAGAAGGCATGAGAGAATTCCAAACAAAACAATTGCCCCTTGCAAACAAAATGGAAATATTACAATGTATAACAACATATTCCCTAGAAATAAAAAACATAATTGTTAATGATAAAAATTTTCTGCTTTTAGTGGCACTGAATTTTTTTTTTTGCTTCATCCTAACAGAAGAAAGTGCCATTTTTACTGGTGGATTGATATCTACATTAGTATTATGAACAGTTTATAAGCTCTGAGTGTTAAAATTTTTCTCTCAGCTACACTCTTAAATTAATGCATTGAATCAAGCATATTCCGAAAAGTAGTTTTCCTTTATATATTTATTATGAATACAATATCAAACTCTGCTACTCAGTTTCATGCAATAACAATCATCAGGAGAATAAAATATTTTATCTGTCCGATGATTTAACAATTATCAGGCAGATAAAATGCTATTTTACCCACATGAAAATCGAAGTAGCAGATTTTGATATTATTGCATTAATGATATTATTATAACAAATTACAAGCTCCCTCGACTTTGGTATTGAGGCCTCAATTTATTCTTTATTCTAAGCTTTAGCTTATATCCTTACTCCGTGTGTGTGTGTGTGTCCTCTCTCTACACACACACACACACGTGTGTGTGTGTATATATATATATATATATATATATATATATATATATATCTATATATATATATAATATATAAAGTGCATCAGGAAGCCTGCAGGTTATGTTAATATTTATTTTTCAATAAAATATCATTCCTTGTCAATGCACTTAATTTAGTAGTGAATATTAATCATACAGACTGAATATCACAGCACAGTGAAATTCACATCAAAATTCGGCTAACAGTTATGTATCAAGCTATGGAGTTACTGAGGCTCTCCCTTCTTTACGCACACACACAAATTTTAATATAAGTAAGGCAAGAGGATTTTCTCATACCAGTTTAAAACATCAGAAGTAATGGTGTTTTAAACTCTTTGGGTCAAGTGGAGTTTTCCCACTTGACAGAGGATACTTTGCGCTGGTCAGTTACACTCTTCCACTGCCAACCTAATGTAGCAGTTTAAGGAAATTATGATTTAGTGATCAAGTCAATATTAAGAGATTTTCCTGGTGATAAATGTTCCTCTTAGTAAAATTTATTAACAATTTTAAAATAACATCTGAAAAAAAAATTAAATAATTTGAGTATTTAAAAAACAAAAAACAAAACTGAATTCATAGGGAGCTATTTGAACATTTAATCTGAATAGCTCAATATTTAAAAAGATTCAATTGCTCTAGGCTCAGGTTTCATTGATAAGTATTGCAAAGACTTTATTTTATTTGTGGGGCAATCAATACTGCAGATCCCTGGTGCAAATAGAAAATATTTCACAATTCAGTCTTTGTGAAAAAACACAAAAAATTGAACATGGAGGGATATAGAAATTTTTTTTATTTTAATTACAATACCAGAAATACTGGAAATTTTTTTTATTTTAATTACAATACCAGAAATACTGGAAATTTTTTTTATTTTAATTACAATACCAGAAATACTGGAAATTGCAGAAGATCTTTAAAAGTTTTACTTGTAATCAGTCTAATTAATTTTAATAAAAATGATGTTGATACTTGTAAAGCAAGGCTCAAGCCTCATTTTAATTTCTGTTATGTCACTTTGTAAATCTGAGCCTACTTTTTTGTAAGGTTTCAAGGTTTCAATATTTGCACAAAAGGTGCCATCATATCCAAAAATCAAACTGATATTATTCAGATAAAAAGGGTCTTGTGGTACAAATGTATTTCAATAACTAGGTCACATGGGTGTCCAAGGTAGCAGTGGACTAAAGCATTAAACTTTTTGGGGATTTTAAAAATCAATATAAGCAAAAATGCCAATATATTTATAACAATTCTCAATATTTATATACAACAGTTTCATATTAATCTATTCTGAATGCATTTGGGTTGGGGGAGGGGAGATATGGTGATGTCTTAAAAAGGATACAAATGTAAGTAAGGAAAGAAGTACATTTTTTGGTGTTTGATGCAAAGGAGAAAGTTATATTTATTCGGTAGGATGTTAGAAAGAAATACTTGTCTAACAAACAGCATCACTGAAATAAACAGAGCTTGTTTATTTGTTTATTTGCATTTTCAGATTTTTCATTGTGACTACCAAAACAATTGTTGATAGGTGTACAATGAACGGTTTGGGGTTATAAGAGGACTAAAAAGAAATTTCAATATAAGAAATTATTTACAAACTGTTTTTTTAAGGACACACACACACACACAAGTGAGACACACATATGCACAAACTAAAAAAAAATTTAAATTCTGTTTAAGATGAATTTCCGGAGTTGATCCAATTTTGAAATTATAAAAAACAAAGTGGATTTTAATGTAGAAAGAGGGAAGAATAAGGATCAGGTACGTACACACATACACACACTCTCAAAACGGCAATGATCAATGCTGAAAAGACTATCTCCTTAATAAAAAAAAAAACAAAAAACAAAAAACAAAAAAAACAACTATTCAAGGTTTTAACTTTTCCCTTTTCATTTTGTGAGGGTAAACAGTTGGACATAATGTCAGCTTTAAAAAGAAGAAAAACCCAATATAAAATTGTTATAAATCAATCAAAGCCATCAACAAATACAAAATGCTGCAGGGGGGAAAATATAGACAACATTGTAAGTAATAATGTGTTGCATGAATAGTCAAAATTGTAGGCAAATTTCTTTTCAGCGGTTAGCAGTCAATAGATTAGTAATTACATCACCTTGTTTATCTTAGATAGAATTTTATGATTATTGTTTGATTTGTAGAAGTTTTCAATTGTGTTGCAGAAACCCACAATTCTCTACAGATATTCTCATTTCTGGTTTTACAAGTGCTTCACTCAAAAAAGTAATTTCATTTTTTTCTTCTTATGAAAACTGTTTTGTCTTTATGGCCCCAAAAGGTCCAAAACACCAAATCAAGAATTGAAGTCTGCAGATCTTGTTTATTTGTTTGGCTCTGGATAAAAGGCAGCAGCAGTGTTGATCTGTAGATTGTGGAAGTGTGGAAATGTCATGGTCAGCAGGATTTGTCCTTGTGCCAATCCAAAATCTTGGTTTGCAGAATGTCCACTCCGCAATAGGATGTCGTTATCACAGTATAAAAGACACTGGTGCACAGGCAATACCAGCGAACAAATGAGGAGTAATAGAAAAAGTACAACATGAATGTCAGCAATATGGTCCAGCCTATCAAAAACACATACAATATACATCGGACGATGGATTCACTGCGGGCCTCATATGGTTCTCTGGGATTTGACTGTACTTCCACAGAAAAGACATTCTCAGCATAAAAGTTCTTAAGAAGGTTTTCTTTGGTTGTCCATGCTTCTTGGCACCAATGGATAAGTTCTGCTTGTGACTTTGGAATCTTCTCAATTGGAAATGTTCTGACATAGAAATGGACTTCTCGTGGGAAATTGCCTGTCACAATATCAATCTCTGTTTGGGGAATGTTCACAGGATATGCAATAGAAAGATCCCAAATGGACTCAATTTGTTTATCTGAAATTAGAGAAAGAGGGAAAAAGATATTAGAAATTATATTGAAAATTGGCAAATCTGTTGCATAGCATATGGAAAATGGAGAGATATTGAAATTAACTGTCAAAGAGAGAGAAAGAAGAGAAAAGAGAAAGAGAAAAGAGAAAGAAGAGAGAAAAGAAAAGAGAAAAAGAAAAAAAAAGAAGGTATGATTCTTTTTATATAGCCAACTTTTTAGTCAACTTAATTTATGCCAAGTAATTTCAAAGAATTCAAAAGTTCTTTCTGCTTGTACAAAGATGGTTGACATCTGGAAATAAATAGATACTCCCAAATCCTTAAGTGAAACATGAAATGTGCTATACTTATAACGTTGAATCTGTTGTAGGAGAAATAGACAGGATTATCAATAATGCTGGCCAATCACTGAGACCAAAATACTCTGTGAATGTGTCAATATTGTTGCTTGACATGATTGGCTATTTCTGCTCCAAAATGGGACATGTTTGATCCTATATTACAATCTTTGCAAGGTGTGTCCAATGCAAACAGAAAGAGTATATAAATGAATACAACAGAACTTTCGGAAAAGAATCAAACAACACTTGCTGATGGATGAAAATCAGTTGTTTAACTTTCTTTTTTTTTTTTTTTTAACAGGAAGCAATATGAATATTTCAGTAAAAATGGAATAAAAAAAAGTAATGACAATTTAATATATCAGTAACATTGCCTCAAGTTATTGTCGAAAATATTCTTATTCTTTTGTCATTTCTGATATTTTTAAATCATTTCATCTTATAGGTTTTTGCTCAAAGATTTTTCCAATAATCCATTCAGTTATTTTCAGAGACATTTTGTTGACAGCAAATCAAAAGTATCTTCAAGAGTACATACAAGTTTAAAAGCATTCATTTTTAAATTGTAGGCATTATTAAAATAATACAACACAGAAAGCAAAACAAAACAAAAAAAGTCTAGGAATTGTTAGTATATTATCATTTTAAAAAAAAATCTTTGTCTCTTCAGGATGTAGATGATCATGGCTCTCCAGATTCCTTTTTCTTTATCATTCATGAATTGCCATTAAAACGTTATTTAAACATTTCATCATATGACTTGGATCTAATAGGTTGCTTTTGAATTCTAGCTGATTACCATATTTGTCCTTTGTTGATATATAAAATTATCTTAAAATAATTTTATCTCTTATGTTTATATAAAGTAATGGTGAGAGTAGTTGTTTCCTTATAAGAAAACATTCAGCATTTATTGACCAAATAATTTGTGTTATTGTCAGCTAAAATTTATAAAATCTTTTTCTTAAAATAGATTTTCAGAAAATTAAACTTCAAGTCAACTGATATCACTCTTTCTAGTATTGATGGGAGTTTTCTTCCTAACCTTTTTATTTTTTGGTAGTGTGGAGAGTTAACAACTTAATTATATCATTATTTTCTTTTAGTTATACAGGAAATACCTTCCATATAATGGTAAGACATTAGTGGCAATGCTACCATCATCTAGCTAATGTCTTACGTACCATTATATGAGAGGTATTTACTGTTGAAAGCCTTTAAGTGATGTGTTTTTTGCTATTTGGTAAAGTTCTTTGTGATTTTGTAGCACTAGAAGATTTAAGCAGTTTATCATGATTTGGATCTATCTTAAAAAATAAGATAACTGTAAAATAATTGTACTTGTATATTTTAGGAGTTTTTCTGCATCATGGCATTTCTTCACAAAAAAGATTGAGAGCACTAAATGCATTTCTTTTCTTGTATCACCTAATTCTCTAAAACTAGCTGAAGTACCCCTAGATGGTTAAAAAAAAAAAAAATTCAAGACAAATGAAAATGACAGTAAAACCATTCCTTTGTACTGATGATGAGCTGGTCTGTTAAACTTTTAGTACTCTGCATTATTAATATTACTTTCCTTTCTACTGCATTCTTTTTCATGGCCTCTCAGTTGTAGTATTCTTATTGTTAATTTTGCTCAAAGTTGTTTTCTGTTGCCATTGCAGGGTATGACAACACAACTATGAAATTCAAACACACTATTGTTCAGTGATCAGGGTCTCCTTCAGTGGTAGGATAAACTTTTTGTGCAGCAAATGAAATCACATACACTGTAATAAAGATTAATATAACAAAGTAGAATTGAATTCACTCCACTTCACATCTTTTCTTATATAATGTGAAACAAATGAAATTTATAATCAAGAAATGTCAATTTTATAATCTTTGCTAATGAAAAATTTATTGTCATTTTCACGTTCATTTTTAAATGTACAGTAATTGTGCAAATATAAAAATATAACAATTATTAGTATGAAAGGAAAACAAAATATATTTGTTTCTGGTGAGTTTCAAATGTAAAATATATAAATTTTTCTTGTCTTGATATTAATAAGCAAGAAGAAATTGTAGTCTTACACTGAATGGTTACAGATGGCAACTATTAATATAAAATCCACATTATAAAAAAATAGAATCTTGCTTTCCTCATGAGATAACATTTTTTTTAACATTTTAAAAGCTTTGTGAATATCTCAGAACTGGCGTTCTATCTCAAATATTGTTGTTCCACTAGCAGTGAAGATTTTTAGTTTCAGTTTGGGTTTATAGCAGTTTGCTGAGGTAGAAATTCAAAGGAAAATGTAGAGATTTGGAAGATCATAATTAATTTGTCTCAAAAATTTAATCCTCTTTATCTTGGTATATTTTTTTCTTTACTAAGGTCTTATTACAATTAATATATTATGATTTGGCAGAACTTTGGATACATCACTTCCTGACTTAACAAGGGTGTAAGAAATGTTATATGCTTTTTAGTCTTTGAATTAATTCTATATGTTCAAACCCTTTTTGTAGAATAAAATCATATAGGAACTATGAATTTTGGAACAAAAATATGACCTGAAACAAAATAAACATGAAAGTAACATTTTTATTAAAATTTATTTTATTGTTTAGAAATTGTTATACTGACATATTTTGCCAAATATATTTTTTATGATTATAAGAGTAATTTGCAAAAAAAGACTAATGGTTTGTACACCTTGTTATCTAAAAATATCAGATTAAACTTACAAAATTTAATTACGATATTAAATTTACATAATAACATATTTTAAATTAATTTTGCAGTATAAAATTTCATGTTTGCCCCTATTTTGTTTTTTAATGGTAAACTAAGCTAAAATTCAACATACTTTTTTGAAAATTCCTTTCATAAAAAAAAAAAAAAAAAAATGTTAATGAATTTTTTAAGTCACTCATTTTCTTTCTTCCTTAGTCACATGAAACACCATCTTAGGAAAAAAGTACCAAGATTCATTATTTAAATATATACACAAATCAACACACATTTCATTTTTTCTCTTTTGGATCAGATGAAGCCTTAAACATTGAAATGAATTATTGGATATATTTCTAAACAAATTTACTTTCATGAACGTTTCCAATTGTCAAAATTTTTTAAAACTTTCTCAGGATTATATATACTAATTTTAAAACAGAGAAGAATATTAAATTTAAGTGAAAAATGTTAAAATTACAAAACCAGGTTTCCTAAATTACATTTTTTTTTAGTGAGGAAAAAAAAAAAAAAAAAAAAAAAGGACTTTATTTTTTCTTTGAACAATGTAGCCATAAAACTGGAAGCAAAAAAGGAAAAACTGTGTTGAAAATTCTTCAGTTGAAGAAAAATGGCAGTGTCACAGTGGTGTAACTAATCAATAAATAAGCATTTGACTTGTTTCCTTACAGGTTTGTAAGCAATCAAAAGGTCAAAGTTCATTGTAGCCCAACAATCCATTTTTCAGTTCTTTTGGAAGCATAAAATAAACTGTTCTTGCTACCAATAGCCAGTCAAAAATTAAAGATATTAAAAAGATTGTTGTTTCATACACTGACAAAAAAGCTGTTAAATCTATTTTCACTGGAAAAGCAATGTCAGTAAGATTTGATAAATCTTTTAAATCTCAAAAGTGGTTTACAAATCTAAGTTGATTGTAAGCCATAATTTCTCTGGCTAAAGATAATTGTAATGAAACTTGGAATAAAATCCATCCTAAATATATCTTTGAAAGTTGCACCAATCAAATTTATTATTTCTGGTATTTGTTCCTGTAGCAATTTGCTCAAACTTGTCAAGTTATATTATTTGATGATTTTCTTTGCTTCTCTTATGTTTAGTTTATACTGGAAGCCAAGTGTTCTTTCCTTAGGTATTCTCAAATGTATCTTTCTGATTATAAACAATAATTGCTTTATAATTTCTATTCTCTTGAAAACTGTTTTTTCTTCATCATGCTCTGTCCATGATAGTCTGTGTACTTGCCACTTTCCAACTCTTAACAATTCAATTTCTTCATTTGTTTGTGTGGGATTCCCTCGATTAAAAAGACTTTTTATTTATTTATTTTTTTTTTTTTTTAACAAGCTCTGTTTCTAAGTGGATCATTGTGCAATACATAAAACACACTTTATTATTGCATTCTTTTTACCGAATATAAGTACTGCTTAGAATAGTCAGATTTTTGATTCCTAGAACAAATCATGCCACACCAAATAAACATCATTGTGTGTGTGGGATAATTGAATGTAACCATTTACACACTTACAGATATGCCCATGTTATGTAATTGGAAAAGTATAACAGAATATATTACAGATAAAATAGCCATGAAAATTTGCTTAACAGAGAAAAAAAAACAGACAAATCAATGTCATGTCTACAGTTTTGCAGAAATTTTTATACATCTTTGTATACAAATTTATGAATAATTGAAAGAAATATAAAAAATTTATAAAGAAAAATATTTTTTAAGGTTAAGGCATCCATTAAAAATTTCTATTAGGATTGACTGTTGGGTTTACAATGATTCATTATATGAATTAAGTTAGATTTAATAGATATATAACAAAGGATGTTTGGTCACTGCATCCAATGTAATGGTCGCCTTTTTTGTCATCATGAAACCAGCATGACCTAAATGTGATATAGCTGGCAATTCTAGTCGCTGTACGTTTAATGTAAAATTTAGCTGGTAATAACAATTCCTGGGGTTATTCTGTGAAGGGTGTGTGAATTGGGTGTGGCTATTTCTGTCATTCCTCTCCCCAACAGGACCCGTGTCATCTAGTGGAAATCTTCCTTTACATTGTATACTTGCTGGGATTAAATATGCTGCATGTCTTTATTCATTCTAACAGGCCATGGTCTGTACTTGTGGTTCAAGTGATGATTTAATTCTAGTGACCTTCCTGAAGAGAGGGGGATTTCTAGCAGAAAGAACAAACTGTTGATAAAGCTATCAACAATTTATTAATGATGAGTAAATATAAAGGTTGCATATCACACTTATGTGGTTCGACTTCAGTAAATTCTTTTCTTCCCTTGAGGCACTGAGAGATATCTAATGGTTGAAATATGAGTGTGTTGCCAACTTATTTGCTGCTAGAATTTAAATAAAAAATGGACAGCAGTGTAGTTTGGGCTGTGAAGTGTGAATTCAGCAAATTGGTGTGTGCACTTATAAGGATAAAGGTGCAAATGGGGACTAATTAGTTAGGCACCAACACAAAAATACACATTGCATGCGACTCATGCTTCTAAAGTACTCAAAACTAGGAATTTTGGTAAGTTTTCTATGTAAGTCTACTGGATAGGATTTAAAATAACATTTCCCAATTCTGTCTGAGTTTTGCAGAATTTTGGCAAGCACATTAATCATGTTGTCATGAAGTCCACAGGGCTGTGGGGCTAAGCAAGGAATTTCAGTTATACTGGATTTTAATGAATCCTAGTTGGTTTATTTTTGGTTAAAATCTTCCTGATGAATTCTTCATAAATATTTTTTATATGTTCAAATTAATATTTTTAAAATCAAACTTCTCCCATATTTTTCTCCATCTAATATCTACTCCTTCATTAAGAATTACTAAGTCACCAACCAATATTTCATGCACTAATTACAGGTGTGTGTTATGTTGTTTTTGTAAATTATAGTATTCTACTGCTGTACCTCACTTTCCGGATGGTTTGTTCATAATCATTTTTAGTATAGAACTTATGGTTACATAAATAGTTACATTCAACTGTGAATTGATAAGACTTGCAGTTTAAATTGAGAAAGTCTAGGTACCATTGTGCAGAGTTCGTCTGAAAAATTATCATAAAGGTATTTATAGAAAAGGTACTGGGAAGCTACATTATGGTGGTGGAAAAGTGAATGAAGCCGAGACACCAGGTCAGGACCAATAATGTTGCTGATTCTTCTTTGAATTTTATCAAGAATCTCTAGATATACAGCAGGTGTACTGGACCATATGCAGCAGCAATATTCAAGGCATGGATAACAGGGAGATAGATTCAGGAGAGAAAAATTGTCTAGCACAAATACAGTGAATCAATTTTTTTTAACAGCAGACCTAGCAAGGGATTCAATATAATCTTTCCATTTCATGTTAGCCGAGAATGTTAGCCTGGGTAGGTGCAATGAGTCACTCTCCAGGAGGTTAGCATCAGCCACACTAATGGGAGGTAGGAAGGGGTCTTTAAGATAATTGATAGAGAGAAGTTTCATTTTGGAGGCATTAAAATTAACAAGCCATTCCTTGCCTCAGTTAACAATAGACTGAAGGTCATTGAGATCAGCTGCCAATTTGACTTTATCAAACTGATCAGACATACTATTGAGATAGGAGACATATACATTGGGTTTTCTTTTTCATCTTTGAAAATATGTTGTTCATGAAACAAGCACAATTCATTGTTTGGCATATAAACAGCAAGAAACATCAACCTGAGTACTTAGAGAAGAAACTGTTCAAAAGCTAACAATATGATTTTTGCTCTGGTGATGAAAATATTCAAAATAAACTTTGCCAAAGACCAATGAAGATCATTAACAACAAAGACAGAACTTTCTCCAAAAAGTGTTTCTTGTTATTTGGCTGTGATAGAAAAAGTAATATCAGACCTCAAGTGAAATGATGCTGGGAAAATGTTAAGTTCTTTGTACTAATCCATTAAGTACCTAACTCTTCCTGATACCCTCTATATTTACAAGAACCAGACCAGGTCATAAATCGAGTACTGCTGCCTATGGGAACGCACTGCCCAGTCTTCACTTCCTAGTCTCAATGGAGTCCAAAAGCATCTCAGCAGCAGTCTGGTTGAGGAATTATTTTCTACGGCAAAACTCCTTTCCTCTGACAAAATGTTGCAAGACTATTGTTGTTCTATTGCTATTTCTATGGAAAGTATTCAAATGAACTATATTCCTTATTTCTAACCTTTATGTCTAAGACCCAACATGCTACACCCATTGTAGCAAATCATTCACATTCCCTTCATATTCCATTGGTGAGATGTAAGTTCCACACAAACAGCTTCTCATAAACTGCTACCTTGTTGAACCAACTCCCAAGAGGATGCTTCACCAATCACTACAATCTTAACCTTTTCATGTCTAGGGTTAACAGACATTTTCCTCACATATTCTTATAAACTGCACCCCTTACTCTGTAACCCTCTACTGTGAGTGGCTCTTGTGCCTTGTAGAGGATGAACATTGTAATAATAAAAAAAAAATGCTCGCAGAGAAAAATCAGAAATAGCATCACTTTTAGATGGATTCCTCACTGTTTATTTGCAATAACATCTTTTTTGGAAGACTTTATTGTGATGAAAATGAAACATTTAAGATAATTGGATTAAAAAATTGCACTTTTTGCTGAAAATATACTTTTAGTTTGTCAAAAGCATGCACTTTATGCAATACAATCTTAGAGGATTACCATCTTATAAATAAATATGACTAAATGAATATATCTTCTATAATATAAATCTATCAGGTGTTGCAAATATAGCAACAGTTTCCAAGCTAGTATGTTTCATATACACTGTTAATATAGTAACCTAAGCTTATGCAATTAGCTTAATGGTTATTGATATAAAAATTAGAATCAGTAAGCAGAGTTCAAGTTCTGGTCTAGTGTGTTGCTGGCTCTTGGGAAAGGCTTGAATCCCTTTCTTTTTCTCCTAACTATGAGTTAAATAGAAGGGTTTAACTTGGCGGCTCTCTAGCTTTCGAGTGTCAAACAGCCTAGAACTATTCTAAATTCAAAACCATAGAGAAGCAGACAGCAAACCAATATTTTCCAAGAAGTTATTGCAATTTATAGATAATAATAAAAAAGAATCTGTGGAGAGCCACATCCTGAAGGAAAAAATAGAAAGAAGCTTTACATCTGAGTGGTTAACAATTAAGCCTTGTAGCAGTTTACTACTGTAGTGAGTTTATCCCTAGATATCTGCTCCACATTTATAAAACATTTATAAAACAAAATTAAAAATCCTAAGTAGAGACTGCAGTAGGCAACAAAAAATTATAATACAGATGGCTTATAATTTTTCATACACTGTAGAGATGCTCTGAAGCAAATATTTTCTCGGTTCAGTCATTCCAAAAGATGCAGAGCAAAAACAATTATTAAAAATTCATGAAACAGGAATATGAATATTTTGAAATTATCACTTGTTAATCTACTTTCTCCATGAGTGATGCTTCTGTAGTTTCAGTAAGCAGTGAATTTTTATGGAGTCTGTTTGCTAATCCAGCACCCAAGGTTGATGGCTAAGATGACACCAAATGCTTTAAAACATGGGTGGGAATAGAAGTGCATTCAGGTTTTTCTTAATGAATCAGAAAGAATGAACAGATAGAAAATGTATCATGGTATAGACAATGAAATAAGATAATCAGCCTCCATAGATTAAATGAATGGTTTGAAGTCCCCAGAATGTTACCACCTATGACAGATATCAGTAGAAGGCTGGAGAATATAGCAGTTGGAATACTATAACAAGATGAAACTTGTCACTGTAAATCACTATTTTTTTTTTTTTTTTTACATAAAGTATTGTCAGTTTTTTTATTAGTATTTCTAAAAAAGAAAAAAAAAAACTAAAAAACAACCCCAAAAATTACTTGAGTGTAAGTTATTTTGAAATTAGTTGAAACATCTGTTGATAAGAAATAAGAGAAGCGTGTTAATTGAAAACTAGCTAATTATTTAGCACTTTTTTAAAATGAATTCAAAGGCTTTTAGTTTAACTAAGTGATGGTAGGCAGAAGAGGGACTGCTAAAAAACAAACAAAAAAACAAAAAACAACAACAACAAAACCAAATCAATTGATTAGAGAGAAAATCTCTCAGCTGTTTGGATCAATATTTCACAATTTATTGTTTGAGACTTGAATCTAAGGTCACAGAAAATGATGGTAAGTTCATGACTTATGGAGGGAAGCAGCTCATATAAGAGTATTAGCAAATAACTGCAGAAATGCTGTCTGAAGACAGTTCATCCAAAACACTGATAGGATATAGGCAATAAGTAAACTGCTTCAAAGGGATGGTATTGTGTACACATGCAGATAGGGTATAGAAATATGGAAGTAATGCCATAATGGTTATTGGCATGGAAAATGGAAATATTAAACTAAGCTCCAAATTTGTCTGAGCCGATTTATGTTCCCTTTGTACTAGTGTTTGTAAGCATGAATCAACTTCTCTTTACAATCTGTCTCATGCACAAAGATGAAAATTGTGTGGGTGATGTAATGAGCATGAATTTCAGCTGAGGCTGTACAGAAACTGAACAGCCAATTTTGTTATATTAACAAGGAATCAAACCACCCCAGGAATGTGGTCCAACAAATTCCTAGAGAAAAAGAATATTGACTGTCAACAAACTTATCATAAAAGAAGCTGATATATAAATTAGAAGACAAAAAACCAAAACATTTGGTTCACACCGCCATTTAATGTGCCGGTAAAAACTAAGATAAGAAAACCATTTTTTTTTTAAATTATTGAAAAAGTGCTTCTCTAAAGGATCAGAATTGTTGAATTTTCAATAGAAATGCAATAAAAGTTACAATTGTATTGAAAAAAACAAAAAACAAAACAAAAACAAAAAAAACAAATAAGAAGTCATAATAGAAAAGTATTAAATGGAAGAGATAAGGAGGAACAAAGGTGTAATTGCAGAAATCAAAATATGCCCTTGTAATGGAAATTGTCAGGTTGCAAATGTGGTGTATCAAGCAAGAGTAAAAAGAGGGCTGTCAAGACAAGATATACATTGGATCAAGAGAAAGAACATTTAAAGACATAATTAGAAAATGCTTACAAAGACAACCAAATACATGAGTAGTACCATGTTATCAAAGTACACATAAGAATTAAAAGAAAAAATAATGATGAGGATGGTGAGTTATAGGAAAGGATCAAGAGTTGAAGGTTATGTTCAGAGGAAGAATTAACAATAATAATGTACAAAGACCCCTACCCACCAAAAACTTTTTAAACAGAAATTATAACAAAATGTAGAAATAAGAGAGAGTTCCTACTTGTACAATGGGAGCTGAGAATTTAAATGAAAAAGCTCTCCTGCACCATTAATAGTAAAAAGGAAATAAGAAAGAAAAATCAGATATACTAATTTTTTGTTTGAAGTGGAAAGGAGGCAGTATATCTAAATACAAAGTGGTAAGCAGTATAATGATAATGGTCAATTTTGAAGTAAACTTTGTCCCATAATTGATTTAAATGAATGGAAATGTTAGATAATGATATATACATCAAGAATAATATTGTCGGGGGGAATGCATGACAAAGTGGGAAAAAGTTTTTGCGTGACGCATTTTGTCCTTTAGAAATTCATTGGATTACACATGCACATTTTTTCAATGTTTGTTTAAATTAATAAATTAAAAGCTTAAAATTTTCACTTGTTTGTTGATAAAATACATTTTCTAATTTTGATTAAAGTAACAGTATTTTATATATATTTTTTTTAACCCTTTTGTATCTGGTCTTAAGATTTTGACCAGGGGTGTATATATCATATAATGCTGTAAACCTAAACAGGGTTTCTCAATACACAATATTAATGCTTCTGCCATTTGGTACTAGTGCAAAATGCTGTTTGGAGATACAACCCTAGAATAACCAACAGAGTTGAAAAAGTCAGATTGAAGCCAGCAATCTGAAGTGATTTTTCTCGAGCCTTGTTGACCGTCCTAGCAAGGGAATCGAAGTCACTTGAATTCAAACGAGAAAGTATTGGATTTCTGCTGATCCTGGGAATGAACACATCGTCTTTTCTGCCTACTCCAGATAAGATTGTTGCCTCAATGACATGCAAGAGAAACTGCGTGACAGCTAGGCAAGGTACAATTTTGGGTAGTCAATTTGTCTGTAGCACGATGACCCCACCAATCTGAAGAATGTCAGGAGTAATATCCAGCAGCTCAAGAAGAGTGTTGACAAATTCAGTTGGGTTCTGAACAGAATCAGAAACGTTAGGAATTGGGTCAATTGGCTTGTACAGCTTAAAATTTCCAGGACTCTCTTGGAATAGCTTTTAGGTTGCATCTTTTCTTGTAGCAAGAATGCCTTGCTCACAAAGCTACTAGTGCCTGTTGTTTTAAAACAATAGAGGAAAGAAAGGGGCAGGAGTGAAAAGTTTAATCCAGAATTTGTGAATTTCAGAGTTGTTCAATAAAAGAAAATGGAGTCTTAAAAAACAAACTAATTAGTTCTGAGGGGGAGAGAGATTTTTAACTCAAAACTCTCACCTTTTTTTTTTTTTAAACTTAACTTATCTCTTAGAATGTAATTATTTGACTGCAATGGCGATAATAAAACTAATCTTGCCTCTTGTGACCTCAGTTATCAAAATTAAAAGTATTAAGCTTAAAATTTTTGAGTTGAAAAACATTTTTGCCTTTCATAGCAAACCATTTAGGATCTTGTGTCCAGTTCCTTCTAATTTCTATCTAAACTATCAATTATAAGAAAATTGAATATATGGTTCTAAGAAAATTGAATGTATGGTTGTAGGAAAAAAGGAACAGCCAAAGATGTAAGCTACAAATTGGAGGTGTTAAAATCAAGTAAGTGCAGAAATTTAAATATCTGAGGTGTGTTTGAACAATGGAAAATGTAACTAATTTGAACATACATTGTAAAAGCAAAAGATGCCTTCCAAAAGATAAACAAAGTATTAAGAAATAGGAAAATTTGTTAGAAACAAAGAAAACAGTGCTGAACTGTTATGTTATGTAATATCACTTATCTTATATGCCAATGAATGCTGGACAATTTCCTCAAAGATGAACAAAGGACTTTATGCAAAGGAGGCAATGAGGAAATTTTACTTATATTTAGAATCAGAAAGAGACATTTGAAATTTTTTGGGACACAAGAAAAGAGGGCTTGGAGAATTTGACACACATACTGAAGGTAAGAGGGCCAGAGGAAAGCAGCAAATAAGCTACTTAATGAGCTTGAGTAAATAGTTGGCAGAACAGGGATTAGAAAGGATAGTAAAAAGACAAATGTTGTGGAGAGCCATGATCAACCATGTCATGAAGGGCCACAATGTATAAAATAATATTGAAAACTTAACTTTTTAGTTAATTCACTATCGCCTAATAATATTTTGAAGGAAATATTTTTGACAACTACTTTTTGTCAATTTTTTTTATTCAATATTAAAATAGTTTATAAAAAAAAAGATTTTAGTTATAAGTAAACAGAATCTTGCAGTATATTTAGTTATATGCAAGTAACAAACCAAGCAAAGAAACTAGACTGCATTTTTTGTGTCAAAAATTCTTTTTTGTAATATTATTTTTAATTAGAAGTTAAATTATAGCAGTAAAATTTTAAATTTCTCATATTAAAATCAAAACTAGTAAGATAATGTAACTGATTTCCAACACAGGTTTTTTTTTCTCTATCAGAAATAAAAAGAATGCCATATA
>CAHIKZ030003010.1:582500-630000 GCA_903632075.3 Acanthosepion pharaonis | reverse complement strand
ATATATATATATATATATATATATAGAGAGAGAGAAAGAAAATTCTACTGGAAAGAGCAATAACAGCCACTGAACTTGAAAAATCTTTTGTCCCAAAAAATTGTCTTAAGAGAAAGATTTTATAAATTTCGACCAAAAGCAATATTGGCTGCTTGGTCAATGAATGCCAAATATTTCCTTGTAGGGAAATGGCTAATATTACTATTACTGACTAATCATAGGTAACTTGGAAAATCTACTGAAATTAATAAAACTGTTGCAATATTGTCTATTATAGTTGTTATGGGACCTACCTTTATGGACTAAATGGACTCGTCCTATTACTATATTATGCCTCTCAAGAGAGCAGTCTACAGTCGACAAGTTGACTGTCATACTTTGCTGTCGGTCAGACGTGCAACACTTTTGTATTCGTTCTTTTTGTTAATAATCTGTTTTAACTAAATTGCTGAGTTCGAGTTTTCTTTCGGATCTATTCTGGGTCCACAACACTGGCGACGAGGATTTAAAAGAACTCCACGGGAGAACACTCAACCAATATTTAGGAAAAAAAAGGAATGTGCCTTTCACCTCGTTAGAAGAAATAGACAAGGAATTAGACAGACTTGTAGAGACTGGCGTTTTATCAAAAGTGGAATATAGCCAATCGGCAGCACCAGTAGCGTATGTAAAGAAGAAGTCTAAGGAAATCCGCGTGTGCGCAGATTTTTCTACTGGACTAAATGCAACACTAAAAGATTATCACTACCCACTTCCAAGCCTGGAAGAAGTTTTAACAAAATTTAATGGAGGCAAGTTCTTTTCGAAAATCCATCTCAGCAAAGCTTATCTCAAGATAAGCTCAAAATTACTATGTATAAATACACATAGAGGCTTATACAAATTTGAAAGGCTTGCATTTGGAATCAAAGTCATACCAGCCATTTTTCGGCAGGTCATTGACACCATGCTGGGTGGACTTGACTTTTCAATGGCTTATCTAGACGACATCTTGATAAACAGTAAAAGCTTGGAGCAACACCAGGAATACATCCACAAAGTATTTTCATGAATACAAGACTATGGCTTCAAAATAAAGGAAGGCAAATGTTACTTCTTTATGAAAGAAATCAAATATTTGGGTCACATTATAGACAAAGACGGTAGGAGACTGGACCCAGAAAGGGCCACTGCAATTAAGGACATGCTGGCTCCTGAAAATATCACAGCGCTACAGAGCTTTTTGGGGTTAGCCAATTACTATCAAGTGTTTATCTCAAATATGCATAACCTCTGTGCCCTGCTGAATGAGCTTTTAAGAAAAGATAAAGTTTGGGAAAGGACACCCGAATGGCAGGAGGCATTCGAGAAAACTATCAAAGTCCTAACCGGATTTATTCCTTACACACTACAAACCGAACCTCGAGATCATAGTTGCTAGTGATGCAAGCTCGCATGGAGTAGGAGTGTGCATCCTTCATAAAATGCCAGATGGAACGCAAAAGCTCATCACTCATGCATCATACACCATTACATACATGGAAGATTTTTCACACTACAAACGGACCATAAACCACTATTCAGTATTTTCGGGTCAAAAAAGGAATTACCCAGTTATACGGCAAACAGACTGCTGAGGTGGGGGACAATTCTCCTAAATTACAACTTCAAGTTGGAATACCTCCCCTCGAAAAAAAATCTGTCACGCTAACAGACATTCTAGACGGGTTCCAAGACATAGGGAACCCTTAGAAGATTCTGTGATCACTTCACTACAAGCGGAGGGGGGGAAATAAAAACTTTATTGTGTAGCACTATAAGAAAACTTCCTGTGATGCTACAACAAATAAAACGAAGCCCGCAATGATGAATTCATTAGCGTAACAAAAACAAAAATTTCAGAGAAGGACCAACACATATCAGACAGTTTTTCCCTATGCGACGAGGTACTCTTATACAGCGAGAGAGTCATCATTCCAAAAAACCTACAAAAGAGAATCCTGAAGGATTTTCATATTGGGCATCTGGGAAAAAATAGGATGAAAAGTCTAATGCGCAGCTACGTATACTGGCATAAAATGGACCAAGACATCGAAAATATGGTCAACACATGCAAGGGCTGTGCATTGGCGGCAAAGGCACCACCTATCACACATAAACTGTGGCCAAAGACGGACCGACCTTGGTCAAGGATCCATGTGGACTTTGCGGGACCACTAGAGGGATTCTACTATCTAATTGTAGTAGATAGTTATTCAAAATGGCCGGAAGTGTTCTGATGCAAAAATCCCACTACGGAAGCAACAATAAGCTACCTTCACGAACTACTTGCTCGTTTTGGGGTAGTAGATTGCTTGGTCAGTGACAACGGAACTCAATTTACTTTGACCGACTTTAAAGAGTTCTGTGAGATTTTTCAGATAAAACACATTACAATCCCACCATATCACCTGAGGTCGAATGGTCAAGCAGAATGCTTCGTAGACACCCTAAAAAGAGCCCTAAAAAAGCTTGCAGCACACCAAAGGTAAAGGCCCCGCAGCAGTTTTTACAAGTTTACAGGATCACGCCAAATGCATAACATGCCAGCTTCACTATCTCTAGTAGACATAAAGTAAGATCCAGTTTTGATAAATTGCTGCCCAAACAAACAAAACAAGGTCCAACTTCTATTGTACCAATCAAAAAATACAGCCCAGGGGATAAAGTATTCTATAAGATGTTTAAAAATAACTCATCTTTCTGGGAAACTGGTACAATAGAAAAGAGGATTGGAAATATGGTCTACCTAGTCCAAGGCCCTCATTTCTCTCATAAGCGACACCTGAATCAAATCAAGAAACGACTGTTGGATGACTGCAACAGTACTCTCCAGGAAGAAGAAGAGGTTATGGATACCATTTACGACACCTTCGACATTCAAATACCCCAAGCAGCTCCAGAACCGCGACGATCTAAAAGAAAGCGGAAGGCCATGGACCCTCTCGTCATCAGGAGACGACATTGAGACTCCTGCGGAGGTAAAAGCTTGGGAGGGGGGTGTTATGGGACCTACCTTTATGGACTAAGTGGACTCGTTTATTACAATATTATGCCTCTCAAGAGAGCAGTCTACAGTTGACGAGTTGACTGCTGTACTTTGCTGTCAGTCAGACGTGTAACACTTTTGTATTCATTCTTTTTGTTAATAATCTGTTTTCACTAAATTGCTGAGTTCAAGTTTTCTTTCAGACATATTCTGGGTCCACAACAATAGCTTATACATAATATATACATTTATATATAGCAGCAGATAGTCTATTACATGTAGACATCTGTTTATCTTGCAAGATAAAGGTTGGTTGTGAAATTGGAGTAATCTCTCCAGGGTACAGGCCTAGGCGATGGTATATGGAAGCTGTGTGTTGACCAGATTACATGGCACCCTTTTCAACTGTAAGGACAAGACCCAAAGGAATACAGGACATTACATTTGGGGCGGCTTGCCTGCAGCGGTTGCTGGAAAGTTGTTAGTGTTAGCCAACTGCCTTTGGGACTTCACTCCGGATTTTCTCTCTGGATTTACTTCCATAGCTTTTTCTGTGTTTGGATATGACTACAAGGCAGCGGAGATTTAAAATCAGGGTTTTCCTTCCCCTAGATGGACTACGTTCCTGGGCTGTCAAGTTCCATTTATCCAAAGAAGCTGGTTATGAGGCACCAGTTGTCCATCTTCAACCATTCTCTGGATCAGCTGGATTTAGTTTTCAGAGGATATTTGAGACACATGGCATGGAAGCATTTCATAGACAGTGGAAGCTTGTCCTCACTATCACCCACAATTCCTGACTATGACAACCTTTGGAACATATATGATGTACATAGTACCAGATTTACCTGTAGGCTTAGTAAGCTGAAGCCTAGGGCCTCAAAATCTGGGGGACCTCCAACCAAGTTGTATAAGAATTTTGGCACTGTTATAGGTCTTTCTTACACATACTTTCACAATGCATTGTAGACTCTAAACAATCCTTTAGTAATTTTCCTTACATTGCATCTCAGAATAATTTTGTCTTCAACCAATAACTAAGATAGCATCGATTTCTTTATAGATTTTTTTTCATTTTAACATTCATGAATATTTTCAATCAGATACTTAACAATACTTAACAATAACATCTTATGTCCTTAAGAGGAGGAATTGTCAATTGTGGAACACTAAACACCTGTCAGAATCCTCAGTTTTAGACATATTGTTTAATACTCTTGCATTTTTCTTTGTCAGTGAGAATGGGGGATTTGGAAGGACCTCGCAAGTGGAATAGCCTAGGGCCACTTTTCATCTAAATCGGACCCTGAATGTACATATATAAACATTATACACAGCATGTGTTCTAAAAGCTCAAAAAAAAAAATTAATGGTCTTTTAAATATATAAAACATTAGGTAAACAAAAACTAGAGATTTATGTACTATTTCATAATATGCCTTGCTTTTTAGTCTATGATAATTCGTATATGGGATACGCACTCATATGCGGTGGCAATTCGTATATGGGATACGCACTCATATGCGGTGGCAATTCGTATATGGGATACGCACTCATATGCGGTGGCAATTCGTATATGGGATACGCACTCATATGTGGTGGCAATTAGTATATGAGATATGAGTCACTACGTATAGCTGTCGTTTTCCCTGTTTTCACTGCTCCAGCCCTCTTTTATCAGGCCAACACTGCGGTTACCCAACCAATCAGCATTCTTCGCTTTTATTCTCGGTTACACAAACAAATTGCCTCCTCAAGTTCAACCAATCAGCACAAAAAACCTCATCATTGCACACACTGCTGGAATGGCTGGACGAGAGAGTAATGCCATTTTCACGGAGCAAACTTGCTGATGTCACATGCTGCATGTTAAGGTAAGACCCTTATTTTCCTATACACCAGATGCAAGCCACTCACTTGCTTCTACAGGGCTGTTTACCACACATTTATATGTGGTGGCAATTCGCATACGAGATACGCACTTATATGTGGCGCCAATTCGCATACGAGATACGCATTAATATGTGGCCATATGTAGATAATGCCTAATATGTGGCTGCATAGATAATGAGATATGTGGCGCCAATTCATTCATTCATATGTGGTGGCAATTTGTATATGAGATACGCACTTATATGTCGTGGCAATTCGTATACGAGATATGCATTTATATATTGTCGTATACAGTCTATTATAATTTATATATCTAATATGAAATATCCAACAGATTAATAATACAAATATTTCTATGAATTTATTCATTAGTTTTCTAAAAATAAATCAAAATTAAGGGTGATTAATAATATAAGATGCAGTGTATATATTGAGGGACAATAATGGATGAAGACACATGCTTCAGGTTAATCAATTCTGTCAAAAAACAAGAGTTGTCTGTCAATTTAAATATTGATTAGTGGCAATCAAGCTTTAGGAAGTTCATCATTTATATCTGAAAATAATCTGATGAATGAGGTTTTGAAAGAAATAAACAAGTGTTATTCCAATCTTTCTTTCTCTCTTATATATATATATATATATAAAAATAGATCTATGATTATGTGTAATAGTGGAGCACTAATTAGCAAGTCAATCTTGCAGATCATTAGTAATGTACAAGGTGGAGCTGAAAAGATCTCAGCCTGACCAAGAAGCCATGCGCATTTCGTTTCCAGAAATTTGACTGTATGACCAAACATCCAGTCAAATTTCTGGAAATGTAACATGCTCAAAACATTTCAGCACCTCCTCATACAGAGTCTGATCTTCTGTGAATAATCTATGTTTCTGTCCTTTTGCCAGACAAAGCTAAAGAGGACTATGGCATGAAGTAATGTTCAGCAAACTAGACTTCTAGACTATTCCTGCTATAATTACTTTCCTCCTAACAGGATACCAATTTTTCTTTTTATTCCAAGCAAGGAGATAAAGCCACTCAGATGTGAGGAGGGGTTACTGAGAGTGAAAGAGACTGACAAAACTTTGAGGAGAAAGACCAACAAAAAGCACAGGATTCAGGAAGACAAATGATGATGAATGTCATTATATATAGATTTTTTGAAGCTCCTTGTTGACAGGAAAGCAAGAAGCCAAAAGGGAGCTCCTTAGCTGAGGAGTGCAAGAAGACCAATTAGAATAAAACTTCCAGTTGCATCTAGCAATTTCAACTGTAATACGATGATACCTAACTGCCAATCTAGTACTACACTTAAATTTGTGAAGTCAAGGTACCAAAGAGGAGAGCTTGTCAGAACAATCACTGAAAATATTTATAGAAAGGGCATAAGGTAGCTATGTTATGGTGGTGGGAAAGTGAATAATGCCAAGATGTCAGGTCAGGACAAATATCATTGCAGATCCTTTTTTGGATTTTGTCAAGAATCTCTAGATACTTAGAAGGAACACTAAACTGGACATGGTAACAATATTCAATGCATGGAGAAATGGTAGACTTGGTACATTCCAGTGAGAAAAATTGTCTAGCATGACACAATGAACTAAATTTCTTATGGTCTTTTGCCAGACTAAGTTTAGTAAATATAAATGAATGCATCACCATAAAGCAGTGGTTAGTAAGCTCATCTTGCAGAAGATTTCTACTGTAATAAGTTCAATATTAAGTGGATACCCAATATTTATGGCCTTGTGCCAGACTATGCTAAAGGAAATACCTGACAGAGAGCAATGATAATTAAATGGTTATTAGTACACCAGGCTGTTTGTATCTGTTTAGATATAAGAAAAGAAGAGGAAGAAGAAGAATCAGTATTTGCAAGAGGTCATGTGATGAAATGTAAACAAAACAATGGTTTCCCTTTTAGGGAACATGTAGGTAAGAAAAACATGATATAGAATCGGTTTTGTCATTTCATTTATTTTGAATATCTAAGGATACAGTAAGTAACAACATTTCTAATAACATCATCTTTATATAATCATTAAGCAGTCATCTTATACTACAGATACAATATAAATTCATGAAAATTTGCTATATTTTTTGACCTCATCTTATTTAAAGGTCGCCTTATATATATATATATATATATATATATATATATATATATGTATATAAAAGAAAAAGATATATATATATATATATATATATGTAGATTGTATCTTTTTCCTTTTTTCTTTTTTCCTTTTATGTGGGTTTCTTCTTCACCCCTTACCCATCTATATCTAGAGATAACATACGTTAAGTTAAGCATCGTCTGGCCCACACCAAGTGAGCTTAAGGATAAAGAATTGAAATGGTACATCTAACTCACTCATGTCTTCTCTCCCCACTCACTTCCTCACTTCGTTAATTTAAATATGCTTAATACGGCCCGTCAAAAATGTGTAAATTTCTTTTCATTTTAACCTTTGGAAGTAAAGTCTGATGATCCAGAGCCCATTAAAAGGGCTGTGGTGAAATTATCTATTACATGGAACCTTAAAGTGGTCTGTTTTTATTCAAAAATATATATACATATGACATCACACATTATGAAATGGACAAAGTCTGACAATTATTTTAAGACATTTTTATGTTTATCTATAAAAAGAATGTTATATATATATATATATATAATTTTTATATGTATCATTTATATATTATATATGTGTGGTACTTATTGGAAAGTGCTCAATATCAGTGATAGAGCTAACATAAAAACCAGGGTCACAAACTCACATCAATCCAACTTAAAAAAAAACCCAGACAACATGCATTTAGCGGATGTCAGAATCCGTTGAAAAATACGCCCCTACCCTCCCTAAACTTAACCTCTTTCTCAAATGTAACTCATAATTGATACAAAAATAGTTAATATAAATGAACACGCTAACAATGAATTATGGATTTATGTGTTCGTTTAAAACTCAGTAAATTTAAAGATAAGTTATTCCCAATATTCGCTTGAAGACAAAATGGAACTAATGCTTTTGATTTAATTATAAAATTAAGTTTTTAGCTTTCATTTTTGAAACATGGTTATTATTGTGTAGCAAAAAAACATTTTATATCACTTAATTTGTTATATAAGTTTTAAGGTATGCCATATATGGGTAAAACTGCTCGATATCAGGGATAAAGCAAATGTAAATATAAAAGTGGACACTGAGGTCAATACCAAGTGGTGAAACATTGTTTTATGCTGGAACACAATCTTCAGGCAGGCCATGTGTATAGGAAGCAAGCAGATTTTGACATTAAATTTTAAGGTAAAACAGTGCATCTTAAACACCGAATAATACGGTATTTGTGTGTGTGTGTGCGTGTGTGTGTGTCATTCATGGTTGTCCTTCAGTTCCAAAGAAGATTTTGTCCTGTGATTCACCTTCATTCATGAATCAAGTCTGGACATGCAGAGTCTGGAGCAAGGCAGTCACTGGGAAATTGGTGGGTTTAACCAATGTCAATTTTCACAGTGGCATTGGGGGTTTTTTTTTTGTTTGTCTTCTTCAAAGTTTGCAGAGATCTGGTAGACAATGGCATACCAGCTTAATCATTTGTGTGTATTATAGATAATAACATGTAATTCTATGGGAAAAATGCATATACATATATCACATATGATAATAACAATAAAGATAAGGACAATAGTCTGTGTGTAAATAATGAATATGGGCCCAAAAATTTTTGTAAGCTAAATATTCAATCAATCAAAAGATGGAGAAAGCAGTCCTGATCTGTAGATTGAAAGAGAGTCATGGTTGGTTGATTGCAAAAATGAGAAGAAATTGATAAAGAAAATAATTTGTGGGTAGGGCAATACTTTTATGGTCAATGCCACTAATTAAGGAAAAGCAGGTTTGCACTTTATTATATATATATAGATTGTGTCTAGCATGAAACCGACTATCACCTCTAAGTGTTGACTTCAATGTTTACTTTTATATATATATATATATATATATTGATTGGATCTTAATTAATTCTATTCATGCTTGATGTCTTTATTTCCTATTAGCGATAAGTTTATATTATATGCACAAATAATTGATATATAACTGATTTTAAGAAAAGAGATCTAAAGTGATATTCGACCCGAGATGTAGGTGTGGTGAGGCTGAAAAAGGGCAGTCATGTTCTACTTCAGTAGCTGCAGAAAAAAACTCATACAAGAAATACAACGACCCCAGAAATAAGACTGCCACCTGCTACATTAAGCATCAGTAGTTGGTGTTACTGATATAGTTCTCAGTTGAACCAATAAGGGATAAAGAAAAAAAAAATAATGTCTAATGTTTGGTCAGATTTTGGGAAGTGAGTTGAACTTTTCAGTAACCCCTATATATATATATATATATATATATATATATATATATATATATATATATATATATATCAAATATGTGCAGTTCAATTTATATTACAATGAATCATTCATACAAAAAGTAGATTAGTAAAGTTAATGATATAAAATGGCGAAATCCTTTCACAAACAAAATTTTAAAGTTGCATTAACCTACGAACCACTTGATGAATGTTATGATCTTTGTTTTCAATAACTACAAGCTGTATAAGGTCTTTTTTTTAATCTGCTAGTACTTTCAACTGTACATACAGTCATCCTCAGGCATGGAAATTTTTTTTTAGTAAAATCCAGGTAGCATCAGAGACGAAAGATTAAATGTGAATTTTTATCCGTTAACAATAACACATTTCTAAAAAAACATTTTTCAATTCGCATTTAATATCATTAAATGATATCATTATTTTATATCATTAACTTTACTAATCTACTTTTTGTATGAATGATTCATTGTAATATACACATACATACATACATACATATATACATATATATATAATAATTATTTTCTATTTTAAAAATATGGTTCCATCGCTACACGGGAGTTACTATGTTTCAAAACAGAAATTAAACTTTTAAATTTAATTATAAAATTAAATTTAAAATCCATAGCTCCATTCCATTCTCAAGCAATTTTTGGAATAACCTATTAAGAAATTTACTTCATTAATAAACACAATCTTAATATTTCAATTTGTTAAGGTTACAGAAAATTGATAAGGTGTGTTTGGGTTTTAATTTCCCTTATGTATCAAATATAAGTTATTTTCAAAATCAGTTAAAATGGTGCAGGGGTGCCTGCTCACAAGCAATGACATCCATTTTTCATATATCATCTGTTTTTTTCAATGATAAAGAGTTTTCGGCATTTTTATTTGGCTGCTTAATTTATAATTTTACACACACAGATTTCTTAAAAGTATCATCTGAATGTGAGTAAATCATATTTTAGTATTTAAAATCTATTCCTACAAATTTAAAGTACTGTTCCTATTTCTAATAACTAATATACTATACGTTATCTTTTTACAAATAAATATATTAGAATTACATTCGTATTTAAAAAAATTATTAATCAAAAATCAAGTATAAATATGTATGTTTCATCTTGTATCTCTTTTTCAAAATTGATCATTATTTAAGGAAAATATTTGACAGTGTCTGCAAAAAATAGCTATTTCATTTCTTTAAGTAAATTTTTATTTTTCAGAAACTTAATAATGTATAATTTTTCATGTATGCCCAAAGGACATGGGTCATTTAATGACCAACAATCTCTTCTTATTTTACTGTTGGTGTTTTATTGGTTTCTTTTAAGTGCCAGAAATATTTAGATAGGGATGATTGATTTCTGTATTTATTATTTTTAAAGGACATTTGATGTTGGTTCCAACATCTTTTGAATTCATGCTTTGTGCATCCAATATCGATTTTAACTATGTTTGGATCTCCAACAGATGAAATATTGCATTGATAATCCAATGATTCTGTACATTTATTGTTGAGAGGACATTTTTGAAGATTTCTATAGTTGCATAATTTTTCTTTATTTTCATTTCTTTTTATTTTAGGATCTAGATTTTTTTGATTTTGGTCTAAGTGTTTACTCTTGTTATATATATATATACACCTTATGGCTGTGACTGACTCTGAGCAATGCCATCACTTGATTCAATATCAGGTGTGGATGTGTTTCTTTTTAGCCCTGCTCAGGTCTTACACTGTCTTTCACAGATGAGGCAGTGTTGAGTGTTTTTTTACAGTAGTTGTTACTGAAATGTTGCATAAAAGGGAATGAATGACTATCCTCATTATGTAGCAAATTTGATGATTTTTGAGGCCTGCTCTACTTGGATGCAACCACATTCATTAGACATATATATATATATATATATATATATATATATATATATACATACATACATACACTAAGACAATGAAAGAGAGTGAGGAGAATAGTGAGATAGACAAAGTGAAAATGAGGGCGATAGAGAGAGAGACAGACCAAGAGAGAGATACAGACACAAACCAAAAAGTGAGAGAGACAGACTAAAAATTGTGAAAGAAAGAGACAGACAGACCAAATGAGAGAGAGAGAGAGAGAGTTTAAAAGATGCAGACACACAGGATGAAATGGAGAGATATGGATAAAAAAAAAAAAGGAAGTGGAAATGATCAAGAAATAGAGCGGTGGGGGCTGACTGATAAAGAGTGACAGATAGAGTGAGGGAGAATGAGAAAAGGAAAGAGTGAAAGAGAGAGAGAAAAAGCAAAAACTGACAGACCAAAAGAGAGAGAGAGAGAGAGAAAGAAGGATGGACAGACCAGAAAAAGAGAGAGATTGACAGAGTGAGAGAAGTTGGGATGAATAGACCAAAAGAAAAAAGACAAAAAGGACAAGTGAGACATGAAAGTATGAAAGAGAGAGAGAGAAAGAGAGAATGAAACATGAAAGTATGAAAGAGAGAGAGAGAAAGAGAGAATGAAACATGAAAGTATGAAAGAAAGAGAGTGAAACATGAAAGTATGAGAGAGAGAGAGAGTGAAACATGAAAATATGAAAGAGAGAGGGAAACATGAAAGAGAGAGGGAAACATGAAAGAGAGAGGGAAACATGATATAAAGGAAAGAGAGAGTGAAACATGATATAAAGGAAAGAGAGAGTGAAACATGATATAAAGGAAAGAGAGAGTGAAACATGAAAATATGAAAGAGAGATGGATAGATCAAAAGACTGCAAGAGATCAAAAGAAAATGAGAAGGTGAGGGACAAAAACTGGTAAACAAACTGAGAGAGTGGGAGTGAGAATACAAAAGAGAGAAAAATCTGCAGATAGCTGGATTGATGAGCAGATAACCTAATATATTCCCCTGCATGGTTGAATAAAGATTTGATAAGTCATTGCTGAGCCAACACTGACAGACGAGATGGCCGAGAAGGATAATAAACGTCTGCGGAGATTGAGAAATATGTGGGGTGAGAGATGCTTTGTGAGGTGTGGTTTTACAATGCAATGGAAGCTGCTATCGTTCATATACGAATGATCCACTTATTTTTGATGGGTACTATCCCAGTAAATAACAATTTCTTTCCCTGTTTATTTTTTTATACATTCACAGGCTATCTGACTATTTTGGCTATTTGAAGACATAAATAATGTCATCTGTTTTTAGTAAAGTTACCATTAGAAATTGCTATAGAAGATGACTTGTGCTTTATTTTGGTAAATAAAATTAAATCTTTATTAATGTTCCCTGCTTACCTTGGTTATTTCAACCCTTACATAATGCCATCAATGTTTTTGGTAGAAATTGCTATAGAAGATGACTTGGACTTTATTTTGGGAAATAAAATTAAATTTCTTAATATGTTCCAACCCTGCTTACCTTGGCTATTTAAACGCTTACATAATGCCATCAATGGTTTTGGTAGAGTCACCATTAGAAATTACTACAGAAGATGACTTGTGCTTTATTCTGGGAAATAAAATTAAAATTATATTAATATGTTCCCTGCTTATCGCGGCTATTTGAACCCTTATATAATGCCATCAATGTTTTTGGTAGAGTCACCATTAGAAATTACTATAGAAGATGACTTGTGCTTTATTTTGGGAAATAAAATTATATTAATACGTTCCCTGCTTACCTCGGCTATTTGAACCCTTATATAATGCCATCAATGTTTTTGGTAGAGTCACCATTAGAAATTACTATAGAAGATGACTTGTGCTTTATTTTGGGAAATAAAATTAAAATTATATTAATACGTTCCCTGCTTATCTCAGCTATTTGAACCCTTATATAATGCCATCAATGTTTTTGGTAGAGTCATCATTAGAAATTGCTACAGAAGATGACTTGTGCTTTATTTTGGGAAATAAAATTAAAATTATATTAATACGTTCCCTGCTTATCTCAGCTATTTGAACCCTTATATAATGCCATCAATGTTTTTGGTAGAGTCACCATTAGAAATTACTATAGAAGATGACTTGTGCTTTATTTTGGGAAATAAAATTAAAATTATATTAATACGTTCCCTGCTTATCTCAGCTATTTGAACCCTTATATAATGCCATCAATGTTTTTGGTAGAGTCACCATTAGAAATTGCTATAGAAGATGACTTGTGCTTTATTTTGGGAAATAAAATTAAAATTATATTAATACGTTCCCTGCTTACCTCGGCTATTTGAACCCTTATATAATGCCATCAATGTTTTTGGTAGAGTCACCATTAGAAATTGCTATAGAAGATGACTTGTGCTTTATTTTGGGAAATAAAATTAAAATTATATTAATACGTTCCCTGCTTACCTCGGCTATTTGAACCCTTATATAATGCAATCAATGTTTTTAAGAGTTACTATTAGAAATTGCATCCATATAGGAAACATGCTCAGATTTAGAAAAACACATAAATATCTGTATATTTCTCCTAATACATATATGCATAATTATGTGTACACAATATTATACACATACGCACACAATCCTGCTGACTTCCATACAAAATGGAATATGCTTGGCAGGACAGTTAACAGAAAATAATCAAGATCTAAGTTCAAATTCTGGCAAATTCAGACTTATCACTTTGCACAAATGACAAAGGCATGAACCCAATCTCTTTTACCTCCAGCTTTGGTTTAAATAACAGGACAGACCAAGCTCTCTAATCTTAGTTGGCAGCCAGTTAAGAATAATAATTCCGAATTGAAAACTGAGGAAAACATTTGAAATTATAATCATGGCAGAGTTTACAGACATTAAAGAAAAATGATAGATATCTGTCTATATATCTGTTGGGATATCCAGAGTGAGAGAAGTTGGGATGAATAGACCAAAAGCAAAAAGATAAAAAGGACAAGTGAGACATGATAGTATGAAAGAGAGAGAGAGAGAGAGAAAAACATGAAAATATAAAAAAGAGAGAGAGAATGAAACATGAAAGTATGAAAGTGAGAATGAAACATGAAAATATAAAAGAGAGAGAGAATGAAACATGAATGTACGACTGTTGTCCTCAACTTTATTGTCATATTCACAATGTTTCGACCATTGTACACACTGGCCTTCTTCAGGATCTGTCTCTATTTCTGAGGTGAGATATTGTAACTATCTGCACTATTTAAATCATTCAGACTGTTGTCCTCATCTTTATTGTCATATTCACGTTTCAGCCGTTAGACACTCTGGCCTTCTTTAGGTGATATACATTGGAATTTCAAACAGAAAATATTTTGTGTCAAATCCATCTTGCACATTTATAAATCTACCATTTGTTGAAGCAATGAATATTGTTGCCATATCTGTTCTGGTGATCCTGCTGTACACCTCAAGATTCATGACAAAATCCAAAGGGTCGGTAATCGATCTTGATCAGGCATCATGATGTCAGTCGGTTTCTCACTGATGTTAAATGGCTATCCTCTGTCTTTTCTACAAATATTTTCATCGTAACTGTTCTGATGAGATTTTTTCCCCCCTACTGCCCCAACAACATGAATTTAAGTGGGCTACTAGATTTACAGCTAAGTATCATTGCTGAACTAGCTACATGCAAGCATCATCTTCGACTTTTTTTTTTCCTCGCACTTCCTACCTGTGGAACTCCCTTCTAATTTCTTGTTTCTCTGATAACGACAAGCTTCAAAAATTTAAATGCAATGCCAATTGCCATCTTCTATCTTCTTGAAGCCTGTTCCTTTTTTTGTCTTTTCCTCAATCCTACCCACTAAAAAATTCTCATTCCCTTTCTTTCCTTGTAACCCCCTGTATTTTAGTGATATTATTGCCTTGACTGGGGTGAAATGATGAAAAAAAATTAAACCATTAATCTTCTTTATAATCCAGTAAACATTGATCTTTCTTAATTTTAACCATTAATCTTGTTTGCAAGTCAATAAACAATGCCTTTATTGTCATTTAAAGAATAAGTACATTTTGAGGTGGGGGGGACACTGTGTGGGGGGGTGATAAAAATATATAAGTGAACACTGAGGTATACACCAAGTGGCAATATTCTGTTACATACTTGAATGCAAACTTTATGGTCTTGTTTCCAGCTTAAGATTGGGTTTACAGTTCCTTCTTAAGTCTTTTCATTCTCTTTCCCTCCTTGTAACCCCTTGTGGCTTAGTGACTTTATCACCTTGCCTGGGGAAAAATGATTAAAAAAAAAATAAATAAATAAGTTGGTTTTCAGTAGAGAGTTGTAAAAAAAAACAACAAATCCAACCTGTGTATTGAGGCATCCTAAGAAGAAATAACACTATCGTAAAACTGGGTGAAATTCATTTAACGCTTAATGAAAATAACCCAGCATCAAACTCATTATTGAAAATGCAGTTTTGTCAAAATACCAAAAATAAAAATTAGATCTTTTAATATAAGCAAGTAAATCTTGTTCATAAAAAACAATTGTATTGACAATCATTGGGCCCAATAGACTACCCATGCATATCCCATTTATTTGTTTATACATAAATGTGTCAAAGCTGAATTCCAGACATGGTGGCAAATTTAATCATTTCAATGAAGACAATTTCATGAATATAGTGTGTTGGACAAAGAGTAGCTGTTAGCTCTAAGCATAATTAGCCTTTGATATTTATTTATGTACACATTAAGATATACATTTTTGCTGTAATATTTCAAAACTAAAAACATTCCTATTTTATAGTTGGATTTTGCTTGTGATAAAATGATATCTAACTTATTTTTAGATCACCATCACATTTCTGACTATTTCTACTCTTTTTCGTCAGTTCTATTTTCGACAAAGTATTTCTCTTTTTTATTTTCATATCTGTCTTCTTTATTATCTCTGCTGTTTTCTTAATTGTTAATTTTCTATTCATCTTTCTGTTCTTGCTTTCTACCATAAATTTGGATTCTGTTCTTGTTTAAAGAAACCAAACAAACCTTTTGGCCCAACCAACATTCAAAAGAATTGACGTCAAAAATATTCTTTTGTACTAAATACAAATCACATCTGGCATATTCATGGTAGTGGGTATTTATTATATAGGAATAGTGTCACTACTGACACTGGAGTTTGAACACAGATCACCAGAGGCAATCTTAAATAAGTAGATCATGTGATGATAAAAGAAATGTATATATAGGAATTAGTATGGCATTTAAGTGATCACTATATGGATTACTAGTCAGTGGTTACTTTTCAAGAAAGTATTATTGAGCAAGTACTATTAGTGTGAGTGTTATTTGAAGGCATTTGACAACAGTATTGTTCAATGATGTTACTATACACTATTTACATTATTCGGATTATTGTCCTCATCTTTGTTGCCATGTTTATCACAACATTTTGGCTGTTGTACACTCCGACCTTCTTCAGGTGGTTGGAATGCTGAACTGAACCCTTTATTTCGCTCACTGGGGTAGACTGTTCTAGTTCCATGTGCCATGTCTCCTGATAATTCCCCTCTAAAAGTTCTCCACCACTTTAACCAGGTATTGAACTCACACTCACTGGATCTAACTAATGCCTTTATCCACTGTGCCATGTGTTCTTAAGGACATCTATGTATGAATTTTTGAGTATTATAAACCTCATATCTTCAGCAATCTTTTTTTTACCAGTGCTCATATTGCAGTTATCACAGGATGTTTTTTACCAGAGCTCATATTGCAATTTTTGTTATTATTGCTTTTCTCTGGCACTCCTTATTACTGGTTCCCATATTGTATTCATTTCTATGCTTAGTTGGCTCAGGAGATTTTTGTGGCCTTTAGTCATGTTCTCCTCTATGGGGGATCTTACTCATCTCAGAAATATAGACATATGTTACTATAGTTGTATTTGTGATTACAAAGTCTCTACTACAATGAGCATTAAAAAAGTGACGAGTATTTGTTGACATTACAAATGACGAGTATTTGTTGACATTACAAATGTGGCAATGAGTGTTCATTGACAACACAAAATTTTTTTTTCATTTATAAAATAAGTATACCAGTTCAAATATTTTTTTATAAGTTTAATAAATATGCCAGTTCAGATAACACACCGTCAGTGCTTTTCTGGTTTTTATTATTTTTACAAAATGTTTCCTGGCCTGTTTTATTATTTGTAACAATGATAAGAACCACAAAAACACTGAGGTTGTGGAAAATTGAAGTAAATATTTTAATACTGCCTAGGAAAGCAATGCTTCATCTAAATATAAGTCATTTGTTTCTGGTTAAAAAAAACCCAAAAAACAACAGTCCAGTTGTCTTGGATAATTCTTATAGTTTTATTTTTCCTAATATTTCCATTCAAATACCATAGAATATATTTTCCTGGGATTAGAAGCCAGCCAAAATCAGTAACTAATGGATGAAATATTAAATTTGACTTTATTAGGATATGTTTTCTTTATGATAATCATTTTGTTTTTTGTTTTTTTTTTTACTGATGGGTCACCCAATACAAGGCCCAATGGCAATTCAAGGTAGAGCTTGTTGTAAGGGAGGGGAAGGAGGAATTAAGAAATGCATATTATAAAGACATGTGGGACAGATATTGGTTGACCGTGGACTTAAAGAAATCAAGACTATAGTTGTCAGGGAAGCAGTCTTTTGGAAGCTAGATTTCTGGGGAAGAAGCTATCTAGGTGGAGCTTGCTCCTTATTAAAAGGAACACAAAGGAAATGAATATGGTATAGCACTCTGAAATTAATGATTCCAATATTATTAATGTTTTCTACAATATCAGAGGTGGGTGATTGTGGAATGCTTTTTGCCTACTTACAAATAGCAACTGAGCAGCAGTCTGACAAAATAGCATCTGACATGAAAGTACAAAGCAGAAGTGTGTCACTGATTTCCCCTATGTATGAAAATTATACCCATTGACATTTGTCAATATTGGCTGAATATTTAGAAAACCAAACAGGGAATATAATCACAGCTGTTAATGCATTTCTGTTGCGGTGAAGGGAATGTGTATGACAAGCCATGTTCAGAATAGCTTGTCTTAACCTACAGAATGTTCAATGGTGGTGAAAATTCAGAGTTAATGATAGTGGGTGAAGAAAGTGACTGAAGTCAAGATGCCAACTCAGGATCCATTACATTACAGATCCTTCTTTGGATTTTGTCAAGAACCTTGTGATGAATAGCAGGAGCATCAAACCAATTTGTAATTTGCATGTTGGTCTGTTCCTTTTGATAGCAACCATGCATTTTGTCATCTTGCCACTGTTGCTTAGTCCTTTCTTCTTGCTTTCCTTCACTACCTTCTGTAGGAATTCATGTAGTTTCATTTCTATATCTTCTATCTACACTATTTCATCTGCATATTTTACTGTGCTTAAATTCATAGAGTCTAGTACCACAGAGAAGGACATTTACCATAAAAGAATTTATGGAAAAGGAATCTACATTATAAGGGTTGGAAGCCGAGATGCAAAGTCAGAACAAAAGACATTAGAGATTCTTCTTTGGATTTTGTCAAGAACCTTGCGATGAATAGCAGGAGCACCAAACTAAATATGGCAGCAGTATTCAATGTAACAACAAATGGTAGAAGTGTAGATGTGTAAGATGGAGTCTAACAAGAACTACCTTCTAGTATGACACAGTGAACAAACATTTCTTGCAGTAGATGTAGTATGCTTTCAGATTTCAATGTTGCACTTTCCATCCTCTGTTAAAACCTTTAAATCTCTAAATATATAGCAGGAGCACCAGATAATATATTGGCAGCAATATTCAATACATGGATGAATGGTCAACTTATATGATAGATTCTGGCAAGAAAAATTGTCTAGCATGACGCAGAGAACCAACTTTCTTCACAATTAATTCAATATAATCACTCCACTTCATGACAGCGAAAAATATTAGACTGAGAAATTGCAATAAGTTATTCTCCAGGAAGTTAGCATCAGCCAGAATTGTAAATTGAAGAACTAGCTACTAATCCCCATCAGAGTTGTTATATTCACTTATATGCATGTACCCCTGGGAGAGATATGAATCCACCTCTTCTCCTTCAGTTATGGATTAAATAGTAAGACGTATAAACAACTACCTATATTTCTGAGATGGGGTATTGTGACTATTTACATCATTTGGACTGTTGGCCTCATAATTGAACTACTTTCTTGATGGTGTACCCTATTTGGATTTCGTTTGTCATTTTTGGTGCTCTTGAAGGTAACAGTGTAGGTTTTTGCCTGAATAATTTTGCTTTCTTTTGCCATTCTTATTTTTCATAGGTGTATAACCGCTTCAATTTTGAGGCCATTTTTTTTAATCTCATACAGTTTACAATTGATGAGTTACTCTAATTCTTCTTTGTCTATTATGATCTTCATTGGTTCTCATTCCTCAAACCAGCTCATTGTAGTTACCAACACTTTTTTCCATCAGATCCTGACATTCCACAGAGGAGATGTTCTTTGTTAATGTTAGGGTCCGATTCCTTGTACCCCGGTGATAGTCCACGGGTAGAACCAATAAAGAAGAACTCGAACTATGGAATAACACAGATATATTACAAACAGGAATATATACAGAGAAGTAGAAGTGTTAGTATGAACAATCAGGTTTAGTAGAGAGAACAATGTAGTCTCAACCAGTATCACTATTCCAATGTCTTGCAGTAATTGTCTGAACGCGACTCTGTTTCGGGCTGCCTCTGACTCGACTCTAGACTTGACTTGAACTACTGACTGACTCCCTTGCCTACTCCTGAGGCGCAGTATTTATTAAGTATGGAATAGTCCATTATTATTATTATGGGTAAGATCCTATAACAGTTAAGATGTGACGATGTGGTATGAAATATTGGAGATTTACTTAGTCTTTGCTTTCACACTTACATAATAAGTATGAGAAACCACAGTATTCAGCTAACTAGTATTTGTTGATTCATTGTATTTGTGTATTGTAGAAGTCAAATGACCTACCTCCTAACATGGCTACCTGCTTGTGTCTCCTTGTATTTATTTCTGATGGTACAGAAATTTGTGCACACGGCCGAAAAGGGGTGTGGGTTGGTCATCTTTTTAGCGATCTTAGTCCTAGTTAATCTGAATCACAACCCATTCATTCATTACAATTTACTCAATCACTACAAGAACTTATCCATCAACTCTCAATCCTACATATACCAAAATACCACATATTTGCAGGGAACCTACAAAAAAAAAAAACCAATGACCTAGAAATTTAAAAGTCCATAAAATCCAAAATATATAAAAATTTTATGATACAAATGATGGGGGTGGGGATGATCCCAGAAAACCAACTAAAATATAACACAAAACTAAAATGAAAAACAAATGTTAGTAGGACCCTCCCACCCCTCAAAATAATAAGAGTGGCCGTTGTATTCTGCCAATAGGCAGAATCAAGAAGCACACTCACTAATGGAAGGGGAGGAAAAAAAAAAAACAAGACGGAATGTGGAAAAAACAAAAAGTGACCCAACCAAGATTATAACAGGGGACAAAAACAAACTGGGTAAGTTGGGAATCTCGACATAGATCAACCTCCTTGTGTCTCCTTCTAAAGTCAGGCTACCCCATTTCTACCTCATTTATAGGAGAGTACCTAATACAGCAGGTGCATTAGTCTACTTTACTAGAATGGACCTGCCCAACATATTTGCATGAGTGGACTCTATTCACCAATATATCTCTCCATCAAATCACTCAGTGGGATTCAGCTTGAAGTGACTATACCAGTTTGTGTGCCAGACCCCTTGCAAGCTAACGAACTGGATCCAATGATTGGCAAGAATTCCTTATCAAAATTGGCCTTCCAGCTGACTCTGCCAGGACTTATGCTGAAACTTCTATTAAAGAAAGCATCACCTAGGATAGTCTCTCTATGATAGATTGGGAAATCTTCAAAGAGCTAGGTGTCACAACCATGGGACATGCCCTAGCCATTCTAAAACTAGCAAAGGAGCAGCCTTTGACATCAGACAGCTGCACAAAGGCACCTGCAGTTAACTAGTATTTGTTGATCCATTGTATTTATGTATCATTTATCCACCACCGTTATTTCCTGCATATCAAGCCAATACAGAGCAACCTTGGTTCTCAAATCTCTCAGGTCATACAAATCAGTTTTCGAACAGAAAATTTGAAATGAAATTGCCTCAGTTCTTGAACAACATTGCCGAACCGAGCTGAACAAAGTTAACGCAAATGGAATCATTTCTGAGTCAACTGCAGCATTGTCTACATTCATGTGTTGTGCTGTCCTCATCTTTGTCACCATATTTATTACAACATTTTGGCCGTTGTACACTTTGGCCTTCCTCAGGTGGTTGGAATGTCGAACTGAACCCTTTATTTCGCTAACCTGGGTAGACTGTTCTAGTTCCACATGCCATGTTTAATGGATGTCAGTTATCAGTTATCTCCTGTTAATTCCCCTCTCAAAGTTCTCCACTGCCATAACCAGGTATTGAATTCATACTCTTTGGGTCCTGTGACTGGATCTAATGCCTTTATTCACTGTGCCATGTGTTTTTGAGGACCCAACAAGTGTTAAGTATTTATTCCCTTAGCACGGAATATAACAGTATATAAGTCTGCAGAAGCTTGCCTATCTACAATACTGGAAAGCTGATGCCTACTCCAGGTATTTTTTTTATTGAGGATTGTACTTCTAGGTAACCAAGATTTTGTTAGGCTCATACCTCTTGATCTGCCTGTCACCGTTTGACCTGCATAACCCTCCAGATCATAGGAGCATGCAAGCCACTCCACCATATCAAGGTGGATGCGAGGGTAGCATAACTGAATCAGAAGAAAGAAACTGGTAGCTGAGTTTGAATTTCAACCAAATACATTATGTCTACTTTGGTGCAAATACCCTTGCCCCCCACTTATGGGTTAAATTACATGGTACATTGGGATCTATAGCCTTGGCTGACAAATAATCTAAAGATGACGACTTCTCACAATAACTTGTGTTTCCAATTTGGTGGGGAGATGTTTTTATTTTTGTGTTGTGGAATGTATCAAAAAATAAGTTGGATACTCTCTCACTAGAGTATCTGGTCACATATAAATTTTGGCTGTCAGTGAGGACATAAACAGGCCAGTTACTGCTGTATTGATCAGGAGACACGTGTTGCAGTCAGTGGAGTGGTTGACTAAAGGAAACAGATTACAAGAATTGTTTCCAAGCCTGAAGAAACTACAGTATTAAAAACTCTTTACATTACAGTGGAACAAAGTCCCAAAAGGATGCTTCCTTGAAAAACAAAAATCTTGGAATCTTCAAGTCCAGAGTGAACTGATTTTTATCCTACACGTTCTCATAATACACATTTCTTGCTTCCTCCTCCCTTACAACAATCTCACTCAATATCCCTCTACCTTGAGTGGTAATAATAGATACAATGATAGTAACAACTTCGAACAATACTCAGTCAAACGCTGCTAATTCCCATATATATATATATATATATATATACCCAAGTATATAATTGGTATATATGGAATGAATTCCAATAACCAACAATTACTATTCTTAAAAGAGTGCTCAATACAAAGTAGAGCAGATATAATTATTATTTATAAAAAAATTATAACATAAATATGTTATAAAATCACTACAAAAATAGCCATTTTGTTTCAACACACTCGGTGTCTTATCAAGTGATGATGTTAAAGATAAAATAAATGATTTTAAAAGTTTCAGATTAATTAACGATCCTACACTAGGGGGAAACATTGTTACAAAAGCTAGAATAACCAATCAAAAATCAAGTTAGAAAGATTCAAAAGCTTGAAAACGAAATCATGTTATAATAGCTATTCAGATCTTTAAAATACATGTAATATTAAAATAATTTATACTAACCAATAATAAAATTATATGATAAAATTTAATATTAAAATTAAAACTGGCAATTTTAAAATCCAAATTTAATCACTATTAAGTTTAAAAACTACAAAATTATTGAGAAAAGAAAAAATATATATGTTTATTCAATTTATTTCTTCGTTGAAATTACGTTCAACAAGACACTACAATATATCCGGTCATTTGACAATACATGTATATATATTTTTTATTCTAAAGTGTGTGAATGTGGTCTTAAACTCACGTGCAAAACAACAAAAACACAATCAGATTATAATACATAAGGACCCAGACATATTTAGATATATATATATACACACACACAAAAAAAAAAAAAAAAAAAAAAAGCGATGAGACAGGAACATCACTACAACCCTTTATGAAAAAAGGAAACGGGGAAACTAACACCTATACACACACACACAATTAAATGTGAACGCACTCTACATACACATAGACACTGATAGATACACGTACACACATCCACAGACAATGACCTAGACAATCAGATACCACAACCAATAAATATTTAAGACTTAAAGTATCATTAAATAAATGCTAACCACATATTAAATTGTAACTTAAGGGAGAAAATATACAAAGATAAAAATGGTTAAAAATAATATTATTTAATATGTGAAAACGAAAATTCCCAAACTACAAATAAAATAAATCAATAAAATTATATATATACATACACACACACATATATATATATATATATATACACACACACAGTGTAACCCGGATATAAGAGAGATTTTCTCTGGTCCCAAATTAGAGCCTGTGTTAATGTATATAAATTAGACCAAACTCGGATATAAGAGACTTCTTCTCCGGTCCCGACAACTCTCTTATATCCGGGTTACACTGTATATATACATTTTTGTTTACCAGTTATGTGATCTAATTATTTCAAGATGAGGCTGACTGTGCTTGCTTTCTGGCAATTTGTGTTCAATCCCAAGTATCAGCAGCGACACTATTTCTATATGACAGACATCAATTTTGACAATCAATTTTAGCAAATGGCAACTTGTCCCTGACTTCAAAAGTTGAATCCTTTTACAGTCGCTCCATTCAGTCTTTATAGAGCACTGAGAAGAGAACATCAAATGAAAACATTAAATTTCTCACAACCAAATCTATTTCTCAATTAACTTGTGTCTCTTAGTGACTGTATCTTAATTAGTGATTACCCTGCCACCAAAGACTAATTAATCCAGCTGAACTTCTCTTGTATATGGTTGTCTCATTTTTCACTCTTCTTTCCAATTGGACAGTTTCCAACAGCAATCAAGTAATCAATGGGCAGTATGTGGCTTGAGTTGGCCAGTGTCCAGAAGAAAAGAGGACAAGAAAATGGTCAATGAAAGATGACTGGCAACAATAATTCAACAACGTAAACTGTTCCTCCACCAAAGAGACACTATATACGACATGGTGCAAAAATGTTTTCAACCTAATCCACTGCAGAGAATCTTGTAGGAAAGGGTTTCTTGATCAGGCCAAGAACTTTTTAGCACACCTTGTGTGTGTGTGTGTGTGTGTGTGTGTGTGTGATAAAACAGGAGTCAGCAACCTGTGGCATGCCAAGCAATTTTCAATAGCAAGCAGTCACAAATGACATTACGATGTCCGAAGCAATAGCTACTACAACACAAAGAAGATATTGAGCTGTTTCAATTTTTAATATATACTAAAGTATATATACTATATATTACTATATGTGGAATGTGGAATTCGCTGAAAAAAGAACATGACATGATGAAAAAAAGGCCCCAAATTTGATAAAAACAATGTTTTATCATCAAAATTGTTGTTATTGTTAAGAGACTAAAATATTTTTCAATTATTTAATTATATTTTTTTAATCCTTTTTAAAACATTTGTAAAATTTTAGTTAAAAATCTTGTTTTTATTGCATCAGCAGGTAGACTGTAAATTAGTATAGCAAATTTTTATGTCTTTTGATGTGGAAATTCTTGCAAAAATCAAATAACTGTCAGATTTTAATGAAACTTTCAGGATTTATTCACAAATGAAATTATTTTAAAATATCTTTTTTACATCTGTTACACCCCACTTAATTTTATGAAAACGTGAGAAATTAAGTTTTGTCCCACTTAATGTTTATATTAATGAGAAGCAGAACTCGGAAAGTTTAAATCATCAATTTTTCTTTTGTAAAACAGGCCCCCCTCCCACTGAAAATTTGCTTTGAATCATAAAATAAAAAATGCAATAAAAACTAAAACATTATTTAATTAGAAAAGCTTTTAATTGTTTTTTTGAATCCAATATATTAAGAACGCTATTGTCTTTAAAAAGGTCTTTTCAATGAATAATGAATTTTTGTAAGAATTGTCTTCAGTTTTTAAAATTTTAACTAGTTTTTAAATCTTTAAAATTCTGTTTCAATGATGTAATGGTTTGGCTCAGGGACATTATTATTAAGTAAAAACTATATTTACTAATCATAACTCAAAAAACTTATTACAATTTAAGGACCCCCAGAATTTTAAAAAGAATTTTGAATTTTTTTTTGTATGTGTATAAATGTGCTGATTTTTGCCAATATGGACAGCCATACATGACATTATCAGAAGAGCGATAATTATAGTAAACTAGCAGTAGAGCCCAGCGTTGTCCGGGGATGTAAGAGTAAGAGATAGATCAAGTATCAACCATCATAAAGACTGAAAAATAAAATTGACAAAGATTATTGTTTAAGGTTGATGGACATAAACGTCTTAATTAGTGTTTTTTTTTTTTTTTTTTTTCTTATTGGTCAAACCCAAACTCAAACAAAAACATTGTTTTTCAATCGTTATGAGTCTACCGATTGAATAGAATTTTATTATAAACAATTGTCTTGTAAATGGAATTTTGAAAGCATTCTGAATGTAAAAATAAAGAAAAAAGTGTGCAAGACAATAAGAAACACTACCTGCCAAAAAAAAAAAAAAAAAAAAGTGAAGTTTTGTTGAAATCAGTTGAAAAATGTAGGAAATCTGATCCCATATATAAACAAACACATACACACACACAAACAAACAACCAACCTGGGTTTTATAATAAGTATAACTCGATATTAATAAGTATAACTTGATATGAGGTGTCCCCCTTTCATTAATGCCTCTTAATCGTGTTTTCAAATTGATTTTGTGCAAAAACAATTGTTTTTCCAATTTTTGGCGATGTCAGAACCACCGCAAGGTAATTTTACATAGTCCTGTGAAGTTTTGTTGAAATCGGTTGAAAAATGTAGGAAATCCGATCCAATATATAAACGTACAGACACACACACAATCTGTGTTTTATAATAAGTAAGATTTAAAGCCAAAGTATCTAACATTCAATAAAGCATTAGATTATGGAGAACATTTTACTAAATGTTTAAGATTACTGAGTACTTAAAAATTATATGAAAAAAAAGGTGCTCACGTTATCTTCAATTATTTTTTACAGCTATAGAAATAGAAAAACAGATAAACATCCATCTATCATCAATCTGTCAACAGCTTAAATAAACATCTACTGCCATGTTAAAAAAAATGTATTTATGCAATATTTTAAACTTAAAATATTTAAAATTTGTTTAAGATCAGATTAATTAAACTTTAAATTGGCTAATATTCTTCAAATAAAATGACAAAAAAAAATCTATTTTATTTTTGGAAAATGTTTTAATAAAGAGAATTATATTCCGATGAATGATGGCTAAAATGGCGCTGAAGTCTGTTTTTTTTTTTTTTTAACCAAAAAATTCTCCTTCCAGTCAATTTAAATTAGTTTTGAAATGCAACAAAGTATTTTATTTATTGAAAATATTAAATTTAATCTATCAACTTGTAAGGTAAATATATATATATATATATATATGTGTGTGTGAAAAGTGTATATAAATATAAATAAATATATATATGTATAATTATTTATATATTACATGCGCGTTACTTATTAGAAAGCGCTCAATATCAGAGATAGATCTAACATATTTGGTTGGATAGATGTGAGTTTGTGACCCTGGGTTTCATGTTTTAGCGATCGTCAGGCGTCAGGCGTCTGGCCGAACTCACATCTATTCAACTATATATATATATATATATATATATATATATATATATATATATATATATATATATATATATATATTTCTCTTTTTAGAAAAGTGGATTATAGTTTTCAGCATTTTCACTTTGAAATTTGATTTTTACTTTTTCTGCTTTTGCTTATATTATATGAAACTTTTTGGTTTGGTTTTTGAAGGATGAATTTTGCGAGAAAGTGTCTGCTAGATGGTTTACTGTAGCTTTCTTGTTAGTAATCTTCACATAATTGTGGATGAAATGTTTAGTAAGTGTATTGTTATTTTTCATATCGTCTGCCATACCTTTTTTAGTTTAGTGTTACTATTTATTTTGGTAACATAATTCTTCCATGTAGTTCTTTTGGATTCTTTAATAATTTACTTTTTTTTTTATAGACATTGAGCTTTTCTCCTGTTGGATTTATTTTAAATTTTTTTAGTGCTGCTCTGCGTAATCTCACAGCTTTCTTGCATTCCTTGTTAAGCCATGGCTTGTTGTGTTTTGAAGAGTTGGAGCTTTTTGGTTTATTTTTTCAGCTATCTTAAGTAGTATGTTTGTAAAATATAAGATATCACCGTCATTGTTTTTATTGGTTTGGTTTGTTTTACGGCATATCAACTTCAATGGGTCATTTAATGCCAACAACTTTTTTTTTTTTTGTCAAAAATCTATTTCAGTTAATATTTTTTTCCTAAAAAACATATAGCTGGTAACACTATTTTTTCAAAAACGTATAGCTGGTAACATTATTTTTTCAAAAACGTATAGCTGGTAATATTATTTTTTCAAAAACGTATAGCTGGTAACATTTTTTCAAAAACGTATTGCTGGTAATATTTTATAATGCTTTTTACCTCAGTTTCAGGGTCAACTATTTGCCCATAGCTGGGACCCTAACAGGTGCTACCACTCTGAGTCAGGGCAGACCTGGGAACAACAGAAATTAAGAGGTGGTTCCATGCTCCTCAAAACCTCCTGATCAGAGGCCTTGCTGTTGAACGTTGTTTATCGTCTTACCCAGGACGCAGATGTAGTTTATCGTCATACCCAGGATGTGGATGTGGTCTCAGTTTCAGGGTTAATTATTTGTCCATAGCTGGGATCCTAACAGGTGCTACCACCCCAGGTCACGGTGGACCTGGGAATACCAGCAATTAAGAGGTGTTTCCACACTCCTCAAAACCTCCTGCTCAGAGGCCTTACTGTCGGACATAGTTTATCGTCTTACCCAGGATGCAGAGGCAGTTTATCATCATACCCAGGACGGTTGTTTTTATTGGTTTCTGGGATTAATTTGGTAAGGCATAAAGTTTTAAATCCTTCCCAGTTAGTCTTTTCCAGATTCCAGCTTGGAGTTCTTTTATTTAACTCACCTGATATATCTTTTAAGAGAATCGAGAAGTGGTCACTCCCACATGTTGTTATGAATTTTCCAGTTATAATCTAGAAACAGGTTTGGGTCACATATTGTTAAATCTATTATAGAATGTGTGTCTATTGCTGGATGCAAATATGTGTTTGATTTGTTGTTGTACAAGCACAACTGATATTTATTCAGTATTGATCCTATTTGACCCTTGTTTCAATTTTCTTGATTCTCCATATCTCATTATGGCTGTTACAGTCCCCTATTATAATGAAGGGTCTTGACAGTTGTTCTACTAATTTGCTAAGCTCCGATTCTTTGAGTTCTTCATTTGGTGGTATATATAATGAACACACTGTTATATTTTTGTTGAGGGTTTCCGATACAGCGATTGCTTGCATATTTGTATTTAGTTTAATTTTGCTGTGTGGAATATTATTTTTAATGATTACTGATGATCCACCATAAGCCCTATCAGTGTGCTGTTTAATATAATTATATGATTAGTAATTTCTAATGTTAATTGTATTGTTGTCTTTGAGGTGAGTTTCTTGAAGACATATGACTACCAGACAGTAATATGTAGTAAGTAGCATCAATTCACAATAGTCAACCCTTGTTCCTCTAATATTCCATTGAATTATCTTATTATTTGTAAGTATTTTGTATTTTCTTCTGTGGGACTTATTTTGAGTTTTGCTAGTTTGTGCAGTTTTATTTTCAATCTCCATTTCTTCAAATTCTTCAGGTTTGTTTGATGTGGTTATCAGGGTGGGTTGCATTTGAGTAGTTCTTTTAATCATGTTTTGCTTTCTAATTGAAGTATCTTCAGTTATTTTATTCTTATTTGTATCTTTTTCGGTATCCAGAGATTGGTCTGGTGGTCTCTGCCACCTTTCTTTTGCTAAAATTGTTTGTTTGGTACTTTGACTTTTGTTTGGTTATTTCTATATTATCATGTGTACTAGTATCTAATCGTTTTGTTTTTAGGCTCAGATACAATTTTTTTAAATTTTACTGAAATCTTGGCCATTCATTTGAGTTTAAATTTTTCAGTTTTTCAATAAGTTTTTGGTATTTATTAGTTTGAGTGTTGTCTTGAATAGTTTGGTTTGTCTTCTGTACCATGCTGGTCTATGTTTTGGTTCCCATATAGAATTCTACCATTTTTCTTGCTTCAAGAAAGGATATATTTTTGATGTTTTATGTACATAACTTCTTTCTCTGTTAAATGTAACACAGGTTTCGAGATAAGCGGTGTGTTCTTCATAGCAGTTTGTGCATTTCATTTTTCTGCACTCTTTCTCTGTATGGTTTGGGTCGCATTCACTACACTTCCCGCACACTTGATACCCCCTGAAAATGTTTTTATGATGTCCAAATTTTTCGCATTTAAAACAACACAAGGGAGTTGGTATGTAATTTTCTACCTTTTTTATAGCGTATCCAATTCTGATTTCCTTTGGTATTGTTGGTTTATCAAATGCCAAGATATATGTATTGGTTTTTATGATTTCATTATGTCTTCTAATAATTCTTTTGTATTCTTTTACTCCCTAGCTTTGCAAAACGGTCTCCATTTCTTCTGGAGTTGTTAATGACAGATCTTGACTTCTTATAACGCCTTTGGACGTATTTAATTTTTCATGTGGATAGCCTTATGAAATTTCTTCATTTTCAGTAAATTCTCCGCATGTTTTTTATTTTTAACTTCTACTAGTAGGTTTCCATTTCAGAGTTTTTTTTTCAAATTTTCATAGTCTGACTGACTAGAAATTACCTTTTCTATCAAAAAAAAAAAAAAAACGGTGAAAGTTAGTCTCGTCGTTTTTCGTCTAGAGATTGAATTATAATGAATCTTGGGAATTCAGCTGTAGTTTTTGGTTCAGACTAAGAATCAAAGAGATTTCTTTTGGGTTTTTTTTTTGGTTTGTCTTTCCATAATTTAAATAGAACTATTCACTGGAGTCCAACTTCTTTTGGGAATATACCAAGGGGGAATCCCAATTGCCTTGCTTGAGACAAGGATACACAACCAGTATTCTTGCACCAAATACAGTTTTGAGTCACTGCCAGTTTCAGATTTAGTATCCAAAAACTAATATTTGGTAACATGAAGCTGTGATCAAACTTTGGTTTCCTTGGCATGATTGACCCTCAGCCACCGCCTTCTAGCATTTAAAAGTTACTGTGGAGATGGATCGAAGACAGATCAAGTTGAATACTACAGTTGGGATTAACTTTTTTTGTTAGGGCATGTCGTGACCAGCCTCTTGGTCGGGCCTCTCCAATCTTATCTAGACCAAGTAAGGGCCAAAGTGGGGTGTTGCAATTCACATGAGTGCTTTTGCCTAGCTCATGGAATGCTAAACCACTAGCATCCTGTCCTCGGACATCCCGGGTTAAGGCAAACAGATGGCCTCATTGAGAGACTTCTGCTCCCTGCAGAGGCGCAGTCAGCATATTCTAAAGCCCCACTAACAGTGCCAGATACAGTTTAATATTTTACCCAGGACAAATTAAATTTGTTTTTTATTTTGTGTTTCAGTTTTTTTGTTTTCAACATCAAAACATACATGCTATACATAATGCATTACATCAAAATATTACTCATCCATTCTTTTATTAGTATACAAAAATAAAATCTATATATGCAATAAAAAGAAGTTATAACAATCTTAAAACAGTAGGTACTTATGTTTTTTTGCACTCTCAAAAAAATTAAAAAAAAAAAAAATAATGCAGTGGGAACAATTCTAGAAAGAATTTGGTGGGACAAAGGTTAGAATTTTAATTAGGAAAATTTTAAATCTTTTAAATTTCTGTAATAATTTTAGCCTTTTAGATATTATTAAGTGAAAAAAAAACTATATCAACAAATAATAAATTGAAAAGCTTAGTACAAATCATGAAACTTCAATATTTTTAAAAGAATTTTGAATTGTTTTTTTATGTGTAAATGTGCCCATTTTTGTAAGTATGGTAAATCAGACATGACATTATCAGAAAATAAGACCAATGACGATAGTAAATTTAAAGTCAATATTTTAAAATATAATAAAATATTAGATTACAGAGATTATTTTCTAAAATTTTTAAGATTACTTAAAAATTATATAAAAAAGGCACTCATACCATTTTCTCTGTTTGACAGATGTCTATATAGAACATTAAACTTGACATCAGACTGTCAAACATATCAAAATACCTATTTTCAATTTAAAAACGCAGCTAATGTCTGGTTAAAAAATGAATTTCCGTGATATTTTAAACTTAAAGTAAGTAATATTTATTTCAAATCAGATTAATTAAAGTTTAAATCAGCTAATATTTCTCAAATAAAATTTTCAGACAAGTATTTTATTTTTGGAAGATTTTTTAATAAAGAGAATTACATTGTGATGAAAGATGAATAAAAAGTACCACTAATCAGTAATTTTAGCAAAAAGAAAACAATGTTTCCAGTCAATTTAAATTAGTTTTGAAATACAGCAAAATATTTTGCTTATTGTAAACATTAAATTTAATCTATTAGCTTGAAATTAAAACTAAAATAAAAGTTTCAAGAAAGATTTTTCATTTTTGAAAATTCATTTTAAACCTCAAGCATCCTTTTTTTTTTTTTTTCAGGAGGTACCTCATAAAAAAGTTTTTTGGAGGTACCTCATAAAAAAGAAATGTAAAATTATATAAGACTAAAGAGAAAATCAAAAAAATAATACAATAGTTAAGTTTGTTTATTACTTACTTTTGAGGGAAGTGTTTAAAAAAAAAAACATTTATTAAAAGAAGTATGTTACTAACATGTATTCTTTAAATAAAAAATATAACTCAAATGAAACCAGGTTAGTGGATAAAAGCATTGGTTGAAGTAATCCAGTAATTCGACCCAAAGAGTTGTGAGTTCAATACCTGTCCACAGCAGAGGTAAACAAAAATTTGGAGAGTTGAGTTACTAAAGGGAAATTACTGAAACCGAGATATCTAGAAAAGGTGTGTAACGAGAACAATCTACCCCGGTGGACTAAATAAAGTGTTCAGTTTGAAATGTATATCACCTGAAGAAGACCAAAACATACAACAGCCAAAACATCATGAATATGACAATGAAGATGAGGACAACTGTCCAAAAGATGTAAATAGTTACAATACCTCATCTCAAAAATATAAACAGATCCTGAAGAAGGAAGACCAGAGCATACAACAGCTGAAACTTTATGAATATGACAATAAAGATGAATACAACAGTTTGAATAGTGTAAATAGTTACAATACCTCATCTCAGAAATATAGACAAATCCTGAAGAAGGCTAGAGTATACAATGGCCGAAACGTTGTGAATATGACAATAAAGATGAGGACAATAGTCTGAACAATGTAAATAGTTACAATACCTCATCTAAAAAATATAGACAAATGTTGAAGTAAAAAAATGTCTTAAATAAAATTTGAAGTGTAAAACTTTGTATATGTGAGGGTCAAATTGATTTTCTAAAATAACTGCCAAAATGAAGCCTGATGGTTTATAGAAAAAAAAAATGTACAAAATTTCTTTTTCAAAATTTGTAAAACAAGAGGCTGAAGTCTCATGATCTCAAAACCCACCAAAATAATGTTTACAAACAGGCGTGATACATTCTGTAAGTTTTTTGTTGGGGGGAGTCCACTGTTTACGCTAATTCTTGGGTTTTTGAGAAAAATAACTTTTTGGGAAATAAAATAAAATCCTTTTAATATCGAACGGTATATCTTTCGGGATATCTTCCTTCCGTTCTTAGTACAATTTTTATTGTGGCACCTTGCATTATTAGAAATATTCATAGAAATATGATTTAATTTTTTCTTACTCGGTTTACTAAACAGGTTGTTGATTTTTTTTAAACGGAAAATAATTGAGTTGAGAATAATTCACTAAGATTGTACCTGGACGATCCTAAGGGGAAGAAAGAAGGAAGGGGAAAGAGAAGGAAAAAATACAAAAAAAAAAGCTCATTAACAAAAAACACGAAATCAAAAAGATATCTTAGCTGATGTTGACCGAATTTTTTAAATTGGAAGAATAGAATTAGAAATAATAAAAAAAAAGAAAGGAAAAGACATGATAAAATGTCTTAAATCTAAAATTTCAAATTGGAAAAGGGAAATTCTTTTTAGAACAATAGAAACGAAATTTTTTTTTTTTAATCAGAAAAAAGTGTCTTTTATGGTTGAAATATACAGATTCTGACCTGTTAAAATTAGAACCCCCACATTGAAAGTGAAAGATATTTTCAATTCAGATAAATTAAGATTTTCTGACTGCGGGTCTGACAAAAAAGCAAGAGGTGGAGGAGGCGATTCACGGATAGAAAAAAAAATTATGGTTGACAGAGCCCAGGTGAGAGAAAGCCAAGATTGTCATTTTTTTTGCACGTGCAGAAAGGGCAAAATTGGATTTTGTTTTTTTAAAAACAAGATGTAATCCACGCCGAAAGGAGGAGAAAGGATGCTTTCGATCAATAACAATTGGTCGGAAACGGTCACGTGATCTGCAAAAAGAAGAAAAGAAATGCCCGATCAAACCATTGGTGGTTGACATACAAACTAAGGTGGGTGTGCACCTCCCCACAAAAGGCACTTCAATGAGAAATCAAAATAATGTTTTTTGGAATTATCGAGAAAACCCTGGCCGACAGACCCACCCCGGTTTGTGTTACGTCAATAAAAAGCAGGGCCCCATCGACAAAAAGGCAGTTCAGGGACAGCAGCGAGAAGAGATTTTTGAGAAAAAGATCCTTCCAAAGTCTTTTTGGGAAGACAAGAGAACTTCAGCCCAAAGAAGAAGAAATACAACTCAAAAGAGAAGAATCAATCACTGAATGATAATTATGTCGAACCAAACCACACTCCGGCTAAAGAGTAGGCAATTCGAAATCTTTAGGTTGTGTGATAGATATCAATTTTGTTTTTATGTAACGGACATTAAGATATAAAAAGGTTGTTATTTTTTTCATCAGCAATCTTTTTTGTCCTGAGTTTATTTTCTTTTTTATTTGTGTTTTGCCACCCCGGACTCAACCTTATAATGCCCCAATCCCTGCTGGTCCCGTCTGTCTAAAGATCTAAACACAGCGTTAGACAGACCGGAGATTACAGTTTTTAATTTTAGTCGGTTGATCATTACCAAGGGGTTGGGCAATCAATTACGCCCGTAACCAAAGGATCCGACCCTGGGCCAGGTAAATTATGGTTAATTAGTCAATCAATTACCATAGCTAAATAGTGTCACAAAATCAATGGGTAAATTAAATTTGATTTTTAAATTTTCATTTAATTTTGGTGTTGATTTGTATCTATTTCAGAAGTTGGCCTTAGAATCAGAAGGGTTTGGCATTCACAAGGAAGATGTCGGACAGTTCTCAGAGCTGAAGTAGAAAAAGAGAAAGCAGAAAGGAGAAGTGTTTCAGCTTTCACTGGTGGATAACCATAGACTGCTTCTGGGAATTGAACAGAGAAAAACTAAAATCCTATGGAGGTGGGATGTCTTTCACATTCCTCATGTATCAAGAGTGGATTACTGTATATGACAATATTTAAAGCAATATTTCTGTTTGTTATGCACACAAGAAACTTTTCCTGTACAGTCTCCTGAATCCTATAAAATATGGGAAGTAATATTTTCCTCAACAACTTTCTGGCGGTCTTGGAAAATGTTGACTCGAGATAATAAAAATGTGGTTCTACAAAAGGATACTAAGAATACCATGGACTGAATATGTAACTTATGAGGAAGTTTTAAGCAAAATGGAAACAAACAGAATGCGAGCAACCCTCACCCAAGCTTTTCACCATCTGGCCAATGATTTCCCCATCAGTGAGCACCAAAAGCTGGGAAAGGGCCTACTGCATGTTCACAAGGTAACGAAGATGAAAAACAAACACCATGTTGAGTAATGATAATACAAACCCTCTTTTCCATATTATAAATTTGGTATTTTTATTCGTGGTTTTGCTTGTTTGTTTTGGTGGGTAGGTAGGTAACACTTGGAACAACTTCACCAGCTCCATGTCCAATGAGTGGCTGATAATATGAATGGGCGGTATCAGAAACATGTGAAGAACAAATCTGTCACCAGCCAAGAGTCAACCAGAACCGACTCCAGTCTGAAGCATTACTATTAATATAGATCAGCACCCAAACACACCCAATTTACAGTTTTGTCACTTAGTCTCCAAAAGCCCTCATCCACTCCTTTACTTTTCTGTTTCCCTTCAGTTAAAGTGGATGTTGCTTCAAAGACCAGACTTAAAAAATATCCATCCACTAGCCATAAAACAAAACCACTTGCGATAAATATAAAATTTCACCTTCCTCCTCTACATGAGTGTCCATCCTTTCGAATGACTTAGGGATAGTTGAAATTTCTAAGACACAATAATGAATTCATTCATTTATTTTCTACAGCTTAACTCTTTCTAGGTTGTTTAAAGCCAGAAAATATTTTTAGATTGTAAGAACCTTTTTTCAGATAATATTGATTTAGTTATACAAGTCTTACTAATTAACCCATAGCTGGAGGAGAAGAGGTGGATTCATACCATTCCCAAGAGTATTTGTGCATAAGTGAACATACTGAAACTAAGCATAGTTGAAACTCCTTTTTTCAGATAATGATGATTTAGTGATACAAGTCTTACTAATTAACCCATAGCTGGAGGAGAAGAGGTGGATTCATACCATTCCAAGAGTATTTGTGATTGAACATACTGAAACTTTTGAAACAATAGTGTTTAGTGATACAAGTCTTAAATTAACCCATAGCTGGAACATAATGTGTTTGCAAAAGTGAACATAATGAAACTAAGCAGAGTTGGAACTTGGCTATCTGATTAACAATTCTGAGCCATTAACAATTACACCACCTACCCATCTAAAGTTAAGCATCTGGTATTCTCAAGTGGTCACCCATCTAGATAATGATCAGTCTCAATGTTTCTTAACTTTGGTGATCATACAAGAACTGTTTTTTTTTTTTTAATCTAAGGCAAAATAAGGAAAGAGGGCTTGGAGAATTTGACATTCACAGGACATATTTAAGGCAAGAGAGAAACAGTGAGTAACCTACCTAACAAGTTTGTGTAAATGGATGGCAAAACAGGAATTAGAACTGATAGCAAAAAAACAAACTTTACTAAGTGATGCAAGGATAAGAAGTTGTAGAGGGCCATGATCACCCACATCCTGAAGGAACACAGCACATAAGAAGCTATACATGATTATTATTATTATTAATAGCAGGCAAATGATTGAAGTGCTGTCAATAGGCTGGAATCTGAGGAAGAATTTTCACAGCTCAATGAAGACATTTTTACAATCAAGAAAATATGGATAACAAGATTTATTAATAAATCAAAAATGAAATGCATTAGAATGCATTTTTTTATTTTTTTTTTTTCTAGTTGAAAAGGTCACTCTGATTTCATGTTCCTTTTATCAATTAAACTGAAAACGACTTTCTAATTGGAATGAAAATGTTCTATTTATGAGAATCAAGTCTATAATTTTTAAAGTAAACAAAAAAAGAAATTGATTTATTACAAACTTTAGGTGAAGACAAAAATCAGTTAAAAATAGTTGCTAAAAAGTGAAAGTAAAATCATTATTCTTTCAAGAACTGTTAGGAATATTGATTTCATTTTTTGGTTGATTTTCATTTAATTACAGCTGAACCACTCTACAACCTTCTTCACATATACAAGAATGCCTTCTATAATTTTCAGTGACATCATTATTTGTAATATTATTAGTAAAAAGAAGAATATTACAAATAATGAGGTCACTGAAAATTGTATGGACTTGAAATTCAAATTAATATATATTAATTCGAATTTCAAGTCCATACAAATCCACAACAATAAGAGTCTGACAACAAAAACATTAGAGCAATTGATTTCATTAGCCCACATCCAGGTCCATTGTGGCTAGCCCACATCAAAGTCCATTGATGCTATCCCACATCTGGGTCCATTGCTAGCAGTCCACTTGCAGGTTCATTGCTACTAGCCTACATATGGGACCACTGCTGCTAGCTCATATACAGGCCCACTGCTGCTAGCCCACATCTGGGACCACTGCCACTAGCCCATATACAGGCCCACTGCTGCTAGCCCACATCTGGGACCACTGCTGCTAGCCCATATACAGCTGCTAGCCCACATCTGGGACCACTGCTGCTAGCCCATATACAGGCCCACTGCTGCTAGCCCACATCTGGGACCACTGCTGCTAGCCCATATACAGGCCCACTGCTGCTAGCCCACATCTGGGACCACTGCTGCTAGCCCATATACAGGCCCACTGCTGCTAGCTCATATACAGGCCCACTGCTGCTAGCCCACATCTGGGACCACTGCTGCTAGCCCATATACAGGCCCACTGCTGCTAGCTCATATACAGGCCCACTGCTGCTGGACCACAGCTGCTAGCCCATATACAAGCCCACTGCTGCTAGCCCACATCCGGTTCAATTGCTAGAAGCTCACTTTCCTACAACCTACAATCTTCAAAAATTTAAATGCAACCTCAACCGCCATCTGTTTTCTTGTATTGTCCTTTTCTCACTTCTCCTCACTAAGGTCTTCTCATTCTCTTTTACTTCCTGTAACCTCTTGCGTCCTAGTGGCATTATCATCTTACTTGGAGTGAAATGATTTAAAAACAAAAAAAATCCAGGTTCATTGCTACTAGCCCAGATCCAGCTACATTGCTTACCTCACAAGATATGCTTGCCATTATCCATCATGAGTTGATTAATATTTATGAGTACACCACTCTACACACCCGGGTTTCTTTAATAATAATAATAATAATACCACTGATGTGTGAACACTTTTGACACTGTGGCAAAAGAGAAAGTCACTTACCAAGAAAAAGGGCATGTGTGTTTTGTACGATATGCCAAAGACAAAATAGCCAAAACGAAAACAAGTTAGTCACAGATGTTGCCATAAATGCATCTCTGATATTCTAATATTTCATGTACTCTCCTGCCTTTCATCCAATGAAAATATTGTTCCATCAATAAAAGCAGTTGGTATTCTTGAATTGGTAAGTCATTTATTTTTCTACCTTGTCTACCTGTTTGAGAATTGGATTTCTGGTCATTTACGTGCATTGGAATTTGTGACATTGGACTTATGACTCATGTTTTTGACATTTCATTTTCTGCCCCTAGATATTTGAGTTTGGACTTGCGATCTGTTTATTTCATTGTAGAAGTGAGCTGACATATCAATTTTTGACTGACTGCTAAGTACTGTATGTTCTTTGTTCCTGCTACATTATCATTCATCAATCTCATTCTTTTTGTTTCTTTTCATATAATTTCAGCTGAACCATTCCACAGCCTTCTTCAGGCATGCAAGAATACCTTTTATCATTTTCAGTAAAGTCTTTTATTCCAAGAATTTTTCCTACTATTGGAGGATCATTTCTGCAGCTTTCTTGGGGATTACATTCCCTACAGAAAAACAAGGATCTCTTTTTTTTTTAAAGGCATGTGTAAAAATACAAAGGAGAAACTGGCTGTTCCTTTAAAGTCTGACACAAGGAATAGGTGATAGCAAAATGGCAGATAAAAATTGTTAATCTTCATGAGTTACTCTCCTTGGCAACTTTTCAAAAGAAAAAAGGGCATCTTACCCAGAAGAGGCTGAGTGGTCATTTTAGATAGAGCACACATGTGGAGAATGAAGGAGTCCGAATAAAGCATTCTGTTTCCATTATGTGTCCGAGTTCCTTTAATATGAATTTACATTGGTAACAGAGCATAGATATCTATTGACATGTCATTCAGTTGTAGATATGGTTTGAATGACTAATATGTCATAAAAACTGGCTGGTTAGTGTTCTCTAAAAAGAACGTATCCAACTTTTCATAAAATTTTTTCGTTCCATCATCGGCATGTAAAGTAGTAATGTTCAGTTCCAATATGGTCGCACTGGCTTTTCCTTCTAGAGATAAAAATACTAAGGTGTGCAGCAAGATTTGTTGATGCAGGTAGCAAGTTGCCATAATTGCATTTCTTTTTTCCAGGTGTTGTATTTATCCATGTTTAAGATAGATGGATGAATAAATTTGGAAGCCATTGTGTTGATTGATATGCTCGGCTACCAATGTAAATTCAAATTAAAAGAACTCAAACACATAACGGAAAGAGAATGTTTTATTCATACTCCTTTGTTCTCCCTGTGTGTGCTTTATTCAAAATGGCAGCTCAGCACCTTCCAGGTAAGCTGCCCCTTTTCCAGTTGAAGAGTTGCCAAGGAAAGCAACTCGTGAAGATTAACAGCTTTAATTTATTTGCCTACAGTTTATTTTTAGTGAAGTAACCTGTTTCTTCTTAATCTAACACTTTCGCCCTAGCCCCTCAACCTCTGGCATCTTACTCTCGGGGTTGAGGTGTCTACTCGGTCCTAACAGAACTTAAGGGAGTGGCCATAGGTCCCCTGAGCATCCATAAATTATTCGACCAGTCCGCTGATTTAATTCTGCTTCCTGCCCACGTTGTGATTTGTTTGATCCAGAAAGCAGAAGTGATGTCCGTCCATTCACGGTTGACTGAAGATGTAGACACAGGTGGGAAGTCTGCGCTAAGAAATTTAGAATGCAGCAAAAAAAAAATTAATATCTGCAGAAAGCCAGACAAACATCGATTCAATGGCTGAATTGTTAATGTCTTTTATATTGCAGAAAAGAATAGTAGAGAAGAGAAACGAGTTACAGAAAAGAAAAGTAAAAAAAAAAACTTGTACACTGGATTCTAGACACAGAGAGAGTGTATGTGATTATCTTGTTGTTAAATTGTCTCAGAACGATATATGACTCTTGCGATGAAGGGATAAAGATTTCTGTGCAGGGCTTAAAGTTATAGTGGCATTCCTCCTCCCAACTTTTGCCTGGGCCAATTCTCTCTTCAAGAATTTTCTCCCGTCTGTCTTTTTCAGCGTAACTATGCGTTTATATAGATAAACCCGGCTGATTATAACTGACCCTCGGCCCTACTACTTCACATGTGATTATCACAGGGGTTCTGGCTGCTTCAACCAAAATCATGTGAATTCCAAAGTTCCTTCTAGCTTACTCAGCTCTATTTCAATTTTTAATTGATAAAAATTATTTCGACCATTTCCATTGTCTTCTGATGACCTAGATTCAATGGGTACAACTTCTACCCTAGATCTACCCTAGATCAGATTTCCCCATCAGTAAAAAAAATGCTCTGATTTAATTTCGCTATTCAAATCTACTCCGATTTCACTAAAAAAAAAATATACGTTGACAAATAAATTTATTATTTTGACATTTATAAATAAACAAAATAATTCACCTTCAGAAAAGTTATCAGTACATCAAGGGGCCAATAGTTTCCATAAATTAGTCAGCCATGGATGATAATCAACCCTCAGCATCTATTGGTCATCAGTGATTTCCTCCACACCACAAATGTGGTTATCATCTTCCATTCACTTCACCATCAATATCCACTTGAGTCAAACATTCAAAATCATCATTAGAGTTCGAATCAAAGAAAAATTCCTGAATAATAGCTTTGTTGGATGTTGATGCAGCCTTTTTTGTTTACAAAAAATCGTGAAAAAATTAGCATGGGTTTAATTAATGTTGAACTTCGTGTAGTCTAGAAGAATTCAAAATGGCGTCGGGAAACAGAAGTTTAGCCTCAATCCAAAACTTTAGTACAGGGGTGGCCAACCTTATTTTCTACGATTAATTTAAATGCGCCACCCAAACATTCACTTCCTTTCAGTATGTGTTGTAATATGGACATATTTTAAAGTTATAATAAAATCTATTTATTTGAAAAATATATGCTTATGACCAGGGGCGTATCCAGAAGTTTTGAGGGGGGGGGCATCAATCAATGCTTTGACTTTTTTTTTTTGGCTTAGTTTCTTTTCATCAAAAGGATGCAATGCGCCATTTGTAAGCATCGCATGCGCAACAGGTTGGCCATCCTTGCTCTAGTAGGCTATTTACAGCTTAAAATACTGGAAATAACAGTTAACAAGTGTTTATTTTATAACAAGTCTCAAGGGGACATAATGCCACTAGAGCAGAAAAAGGGAGAGAATTCTTTGACAACAATTTTCACCTCCAGCATGACAAAGGTTAACCAAATGCACACTCCCAACCAGGTTGAATGACAAATTTTATCCGCAATTGGCTCACAAGCAGACATTTAGCATTTTTGAAAGATTTCCCACTGGCTAGTCTGAAAATAGACAGTCTCAGAATTACAGAACTGGTCTTTGTCTTAAGTCTTTAACTCCAAGTAATACTCACTAGTCTTTTTTGACTTTGTGTCACTTGTCTACTTCTTTCATGTGTCTTTTCAGTATGACCAGACACATGGATGGAAAATGTGCTACTCTACAGATTGATTAATGGATTTGGCTCAAAATTTTTAGGTTACTATGTATGACAACAGACACCTGAAGATGATCAAAAGGTACAACAACTGAAACATTGTGAGTCTAACAACCATGATAAGCATGTTGGTTCAAATAACAAGGCTTATAATAAGAATTCCAATATAAATAATCTTTCTTTTTTTTCTCTCTTGACTTTCCTTTGAAGGGTAACCTAACAGGTCATAGGTCATTCTCATTAATTTTGTGTGTATGAACTTATAGTCAACAGTCTTAATTATGTCAGAATAATTAACACCTGTGAAATTCCCATTGATTCTAGGATCATGAGAATTTCCTGGGATGCTAACGTTTCAAAGTGAATAAATTCAACTTTGTTTTCGCCTTTATTTTAAAAAAATCATTATATCCCAAGCAAGGTAATAAAGCCACTAAGATGCAATGGGTAACCGAGTGTTAGAGAGTATGAAAAATATTATAAAGGAAGGATAACAATAAAAGAACAAGAATTAAGAAGATAACAATTGACATTGCATTTAAATTTTTGAAGATCAAACTCGGAAGCAAGAAGCTGGAAGAGAGTTCCTCAAGCGAGAAGTGCAAGAGAAGAAACTTAATATAGAACTTGGTTACATCAATGTCAAATTGATGAGACTTAACTGCCAAACTAGTACTGCACTTAAATTCATAAAGTCTATGTTCCAAAGAGGAAAGTGCATCGAAGAAAAACTGTGATTCAAAGTCTGATGTAAAAAAAGAAGACTACAATATTTATCTTTTGAGACTTACCTTTGTGATGACAAGAGAAGTCTTTTCAACCTGCATCACAATTGGTGTGTTGGCAGGAGGACTATGACACAAAACCTGCAGAATAAAGAAAAGCAGGTAAAAAAGAAATCTTTTCAAGTAGTCACAGCATTTACTAAAGTTACATTGTATAACACATTCTCTTTTTTACCTGGTTGAAAACAAAAGCAAACTATACTGTCCTTTTGTCAGTTGTTAAAAGACAAAAAACAAATACAATGAGAAAGTCAATGAAGAACTTAATTTTAAATTGAATTCCATGGAAATCTTAGTGAACACTTTTTGGTTGGTTACAAATCAGTGGCAAATAGAACCAGTAAAAGACAAACATAGGAAGATAAATAGACATAAGTAAATGCTAATTATTACTGATGAGAGAAATAGAAAGGGTTGAAATGACAGAATAAAGGAGAAGGAGAGAGAGAAATGGGAAATTTAATACACAAATGATCCAAGATGAAGGAATAACACAGAGAGAGAGAGATAAGATAAAAAGTAATATAATATGACTAAAAAGAGAGGAAATTGTGGAGGAGGAGAAAGAGAAGACTAAGAGTAGGAGACTGAGATAAAAGAGAGTGTGGTGAACGTGCGTCAGTACAGACACAAACGAGGCCTCAGATTGTATGCAGACATATTCGTCAGCACCAGTTACATCCAGTTTCCCCACCCACTGTTAGCAGCAGGACAGCTTGGCATGTCTAGCTAGATACAGGCCTCTCCGCAACTGGTTAAGATCCAGGTCTTGGTAAGATATCTCATGCCAATAAAAGATGGGGGAAAATAACAGTCGACAGTTGGCAAGACACAGTGTCTTGTGAAGACAGTCCTGTGACCATTTTGTTCCTCAAGTTGCTATGGTTTCTGAACAAGTGTTATTTTTGTAGTTACATCCTCTTTTCCCTCTCTCCCAATTATTTCCATAGTTGTTGGGAGAACAATCCATTAGATGTTTCCCTCCCAATCTTAACAGAATCTTTCCTTACATTACAATAACCTATTTCAATGCTTATGGGTGACAGCAAGAAATTAGTGACTCTTGTTTTGGGACGAAATTTCAGATTGGGTGTTTTTTTCCCCCTCTACACTGGTTTCTTAGAATTTACTGTTGTTCTCTTCCCTGTATCCACTCGTTCGTTCATTCATTCCTTTCTCCTACCAACCACAACAGCACATATCCTATGATGTACCCCAACAGAAGACACCTTTCATCTCCATGATAGTCTACTTATAATCGCAAGTTACCAATCACTTGCCTAGATGATAAACATACTAGACATACAGGAATTTCAGAATGGATCACTAACACACCCACATGTCCCTCCTTGATTCTGTACAACTACGCTAATATTATATAAACTTGCTAATGACCCAATTTCTTGTGGACAACATGAAGGGTCTCTTTTGACGGAACGATGCACTCGCCTTCACTCAAACTGAAGTCCTACATGCCAGACAAAGATGAAGACTCTTTTATCGAGAATAAGGCAAGTCTTGTTTACCATTTCTGCCATTCAACTCTGGTTCTAGTTCACTATGTCTGTCACATGTAGGGGATACTGATGCACTCGGTGAGCAAACTATGTGTTATAATGCTCGTATAAGATCATAGTTCTGGTTAATAATATTGTGAAGAAAAGGTTTAATCATATGAGGAACATAAATTAATAAAACACTAATAGCAAATACTGTAGTTCAATGTTGTTCATTCCTCCTATCACAACTGTATGATGTACCCCAACAAAAGACCTCTCTCATCTCCAGGAGGGTCTATTTATAATGGGGAATCACCAATCATTCGCCCAGATGACCAACTAGATATACAGGCACCTCAGAATGGAGCACTAACATACCCAAAAGTCCCTCCTCAATTCCATTCAACCACACTAATGTTATTGTGGCAGACATGAGACAGAACCTGGGACCAACACAACTGGTTGCGACTTGCCTTGTCTCCGCCAAAAAAGAGCCCGTATTTGCTTAGCATGTAAAGCTACTGCAGTTGAAATGAGGGAGAAAAAAGAACTTACTGCTCTGCCGTAATCCGTCCTCGGCCAGATAACGTAAAAGAATGATGGGGGACTTGCATTGTATTTTTATGCAATAAAGATGCAATGCATTATGGGACAGGGATGCAATGAATTATGGGATCACATGAAAATGCAAGGGATTATGGGTATATGGACAAATATAAAAGCAACTACTTTTTCCCAGTGCAGTCAGTTCTTTGAGTGACATTCATGGTTGGAGGCTAGAACAGTCTGTTAGTGTGATTTTGAGACAGAACTCAAGAAGGAACGACTCGAGGTTGAAATACCAGCTGGGAGAGCTTGAATTTACTCGCTGGTTGCTGTTTTCTTTATTCGCCACAGTTATACACAGTTAATGAACCAACTTCTTGTGGAACAACAAAGAAGAGAAGGGTCTTTTTTGATGGAACAATGTACTCACCTTCTTTGAAATCGAAGTCCTACATGCCAAAGATAAACTCTTTCATTGAATAAGGCAAGTCCTGTTTACCATTTCCGCCATTCGACTCTGGTTCTAGTTCACTATGTCTGCCACAGGTAGGAAATACTAATGCCCTCGGTGAGCAAACTATGTGTTATAATGCTCGTATAAGATCATAGTTCTGGTTAATAATATTGTGAAGAAAAGGTTTAATCATATGAGGAACATAAATTAATAAAACAATAATAGCAAATACTGTAGTTCAATGTTGTTCATTCCTCCTATCACAACTGTATGTATAGTACAATGTACCCCAACAGAAGACCTCTCTCATATCCACGATGGCCTAATTATAATGGGGAATCACCAATCACTCACCCAGATGACCAGCATACTAGACATATGGGCACCTCAGAATGGAGCACTAACACACCCGAAAGTCCCTCCTTGATTCCGTCCAACCACACTAATATTATACACAGTTACTAATGAACCAATTTCTTGTGGAACAATAAAGAAGAGAAGGGTCTCTTTTGGCAGAACGACATACTTGCCTTCTCTCAAATCAAAGTCTTACATGCTAGACAAAGATGAACTCTCTTTCATCAAGAATAAGGCAAGTCCTGTTTACCATTTCTGCTATTAGACTCTGGTTCTGGTTCACTATGTCTGCTACACTTTGCTATTGATGGTTCAGACTGTGGTCTTACTATTTCTGAATGATTTGAAGATGCTGAACTAATCTGTGATCTGTGTGGTATGAAGAACATTGCTAGCATTCTGCCATTTTGATTGAAAAGAGGCATGTTTAAAACTCAGCAAGGAAGAAAGAAAAAATGTAGGCTGTATCAGGGATGCCCTGTACATTGCCTTTGACACAGATCCATTCATAGCATACAACCAGTTTGTAGCTAGGTGCTTGAATTCAAATGAATCTGTTGACATCTATTTGGCAGACCTCTGCAGGCTGTCAAACTTTGTATGGAGGGGTGTTTGACCATGGACCTGCATGTGCATTTGTAGAAGGGTTGCCTGAGAACATCAGGAAGCTACTTTAGGCTTCCTCTCAAATGGATGTGCTGGATGTCAGCCAGGTTTTAGACTGGGCTAGAGCCATACTAAAGGATGATACACTGGCAACAGAATTGATTGTGGCAGCCACAAAGCATGAGCAACTGGGTACAGACCTGACTTTTGCCAATGATACACAGAGCGATATTATCTCCTACAGATGTAGTGGTGCTAATCGCTTGGTGAACAAACTGGGCAAAGTGGGAGCTGGCAAGGAGACAAGGTAACACAGTGCTATTGCTGTGACAAACTGAGCCATATATCATGGAAATGTCTTGGTAACTGATATGGGAAACAGACATCAGCACCAGTTTCATTCCCCGCCCAGATATAAATGTGGCACAGCCTGTAGTCAACATATTAGTTGACATGGAATGGTATTCAGCTCTCATTGTCTCTGGCTGCCCTCAGTCGATCATTAGTGCAGAGCAATATTTGTTATGGACTGGAAAGTACATAGATGTGGAGACAATTGGTGGCAGAATGTGAGCGTGCTGTGGTGTTGGGATCATTAATATCTGCACAGTGGCAACTCAGCCAAGTTTGATGTCCTTGTAGTGCATGACAAACCTCTAGGCTTTGACTTACTTGCCAGAATAGATGCGATAACTGCATTAGGTGGCATCCATATCATGCAAACTGGAGCCATACAGTTCTGCAGTAAAGAAACACCAACATGTGTGGCAATCCATATTCAGCAAACTGACTTTTCTGTGGAATTCAAGGAACAGCAAAATGAAAATGGATATGTGTGGCTCCAGCTCAGTTACAAAACAGGGTGTCGGAGTACACTGTTTCAAAGGACATTAGAGATGCCTATGAACATGCCTCCAGACATGCATCACCAATGTTGGCTAATACCATATTGGAGCCACCCAAAGGCTTAGTACCAATAATGGCCATTATGCAGCACAACAAAGGAAAGGTGAGCCCAGTGATGGACTATCATAAGCTCAATAAAAATATTGATGTGTTTGCTGCAAATTCAGTTGTTTGTCTGGCCAAACAGCAAGAGTGGTGCCAACAAGGGGTAAATGTGGCCATACTTGACTTGTGAAAAGTACACATCCATGAGTCACTGTGGCCATATGAAACCGTGATGATCAAGTGGAAGCATTTTTGCCAAACATAGAA
>CAHIKZ030003010.1:490000-577500 GCA_903632075.3 Acanthosepion pharaonis | reverse complement strand
CTTGGAATGCATGCGGAAAAGTTTGTCAGCACCAGTTACACCTGGGTTTTTCCCATTAGCAGCGGGACAGTTTGGCATGTCTAGATATGGGCCTCTCTGCAACCTGACACCTCATGCTATCCCCTATGTTTATAAGAACCAGATCAGGACGAAAATGGAATACTGTTGCCATACTTAGGCAGGAGCTGCCCAATCCTCACTTTCCAGTTTTGATAGAGTTCAAAAGCGTCTCAGACTCCTTGTTGGAAGAGAAGTATTTTCCACCCTCTAACCTCTCTCTTGGGTTGCACGAATCTCTCACTGCTCTATTGCTACTTCCAATCTAATCTTCACAGCTAGGAGCCACCATGTCACTTACATTGGAGCAAAGCACACACATTCTCTGTGTATTCAATCAGTGAGAAGTTTCACGAACCACTACTCTATGAAACAGAATTCCAAGAAGACGTTTCCCCAATCACTACAATCTCTATCTGTTCAAGTCTAGGGTTAGCCATTATCTTCTCCACATATCCCCATCAACTGTGCCTTATACTCTGTAACTGTCTACCTGCTTTGTGGAACTGACTCCCAAGAGGATGCTTCCCCAAGCACTACAATCTTAACCTGTTCAAGTCTAGAGTTAGCCATTATCTTCACCTCCTATCCATATAAACTGCCTCGATTGGCCTTTTGCGGGGTGAATTTTACTGTTTAAAAAAAAAAAAAAAGTAGTCATGACCCAGGTCTTTGTATGTCTCATGCTAATAAAAGCAGAGAAAAAAGCAGTAGTTGGCAAGACACAATGACCTGTGAAGTCCTTTCCACAAGCATTTTATTCCTGTGTTATGGATAGAGTTTGGTATTTCTTCATGTGTATTTAAATGAGACCTAATTAATTTGTCAATAATTATAATGGATATACTACAGCATGTTTAACAAGAAGACTCACGTTACATCTCTCTGACCATAGCTCAATTAGGTCTCATTTAAATACAAATGGAGATCTACCAAACTATCTGTGACATACTCATTAATAATACAAATATAATAGCCTCATCCACATGTGAAAAAAAAGTTTAAAAATAATGGAAGCATTATTAATAAAAATGAAAAAGCCAACACTCAATAATATCACCTATGAACATGGCCACAAGGTGCTGACCATGTTTGAAAAATAAACCATTCCTTTAATTCTAGTTCAGTCAGTTATGCGCCATGCGTGATACACATGTAGGTGATTATGTATCTTCCGATACAGGACTGACATGGCAGATTTTTTCCCACAGTAGGTTGCCATTTCTTTCTGCAGTAAACCAGTTGCCATCCAAGGCTAGAGAACCTATTCTGTCCTCCTATTTACCCATAGCTTTGTGGGGGAAGAAGAGGATTCATACCTTTTCCAAGGTTATTAGCATGTAAGTGAATGTAATGGATTTGACTGGAATTCAAACTCGGCTCTCCAATTCCTCAATCCAAGCCACTATCCATTACTCCACCATTACATACTTAAAACAATCCATACATTCAGTTAAAAGCAAAAATAAAATTTGTCCATGATAATGGCTAAAAGTATAGCCGAAAGTACTTGGATATATAAAAGATTTGAACAATTGCGATATAATTCATGTCCTGAAATGAAAAAAATTATAAGAACACATGAAAAATTATATAAAAAAATTAACCACAGCACCTTGTCAGACAATTTTAATGAATCTTGCATAAAAGAGAGATTGCTGCACAATGGTGTAATATATTAATAAATATAGATATTATTTCTCACCGTTAACGAAACACAAATTATTGAAATTAATACAGGGTGCGATGAATAAATTGTCACCATTTTATTTTTTTAATTTTGTGCACACACATTATTTGTTTTTCATTTTGTTGACACAGTAGAGTTAGTTGGACACCATCTCTAAGAAAAAGAGCACCATGACGCAATTCACTCTGCCAGAAATTAGGAAACAGCTGCACTGCTTGGCATTCATGCCAGAAGTTCCAATATGCATACACCTGTGTTCCCCCTCATTGGAATATGATTGGCTGGTGTCAGTCATAAATACAGACAGACATGTAGGTACGACAGAGTTTAAGTCTATGACAACACCCATTGGACCAAGCCATTGGCTATCCTATTGGTCTACACCTATTACCTGTGACTACAATGAGTACCAGTCAATTACTACTACTGTGTACTTCTTGGTTATAGTAGCCAAACCCACTTAGCTACTTTGATCAAATATATCCCTTTCCAGGACATATCACAATACAAACATTTTTTTTGGTTTTGGTGTCAATCTGAGGATAGTGCAGAGGATTTGGAAAGAGTTGGACGAGTCTCGTGATGATTACAAAGGTGTTTGGAGTGATCACTAGTGATGGCAGCATTATACCACCATTCATCTTCCCACAGGGCCTAAGACTCAACATGGAGGCCTACATCAAGTGCCTCAAGGATGTAGTGCTGCCCAGGGTCAAGAGGGTGGCCGCTGGAAGACTCTACGTCTGGCAACAGAACTCTGCACCATGCCACACAGGCAGGAGAACCCAGTCATGGCTGTGAGACAATTTCTGCAACCACATCACTCCTTACATCTGGCCACTTAACTCCCCAGGATGCCACCCCCTTGATTATTTATATGTTGGGCCCAGTTGAGCGAGAGAGCAACAAAACTCCTTGTAATACAAAAGGTGAATTGAAGGCAAGGATTATGGCAGCATTCACCAACTTAAACAAGGAGACTGTCCAGAAGAGTTGCAGGAGATTTCAAAATCACCAGGAGGCTATGGTTGAAGCCAATGGTGATTTTATTGAATAAATTTCATCTTTAGTATTTCAAGTTATTTTTGTGTAATTTTGATAAATACCTCTGTTAAAATGAGATGCCAGTGTTAGTTTCATATTTGTACAATTTAGATGACAATTTATCCATCGCATCCAGTACATTATCTATCTGCTACTTAAAATAAATTTTTCAGTTTGCAGGTGATATGCATGTCATTTTAAGAGGGATGAAAAAAATCAATGGTAAAAATCAATCAATCAATAAATACCACAGAACTTCTGGTTTAAAATCATTGCAAAAAATTTCTTTTGGAATTTGGATTCTGTTGCAATTCACGAGAGGATAAAAACAAAACACATTAAAAGCATTTCCGATTTCAAGTTTAATTTCTACTTAAACACAGATTTTGCTTTAAATGGGATTTTATTTTCCAACAGCTAAAAATAATGGAAGGAACACACACTCACACACATACATACATACATATATATATATAATTGAATAATAGAAATATATAATAAAAATAGTGGATGAATAGTGCAATGATAAAATACCAGATAAAATAATGCAAGAAACAATGAAAAAAAAAAAAAAAAGAACTTGTACAACAAATATTTTTAATGTCATCTTTTTCCTTATCAATGCAGTGAACTGAGTGAAGAATATTATTATACATTGAAAATTTCAGATCAAAATTCAGATTTGCTGATGCACCCATTATATATATATATATATATATATATATATATATATATATAAAGAAGAAAAACTTAAAAGGTTCATTTCAGTTATTTATTTTGTTATAATTATAATGCTCTGTAATTTACGTTAAGCTCTCTCTGATTAATATCCTCCTTGGAATTATCCCTACCAGTCAGAAATTGGTTATATATATATATATATATATATATATATGTGTGTGTGTGTGTGTGTGTGTGTGTGTGTATATCTATTATTTCCAGATAGAGTATTACCATTAAAGAACATGAATAAAAAGACGAGAGGAAAAACTATTCTTAGCCAATGCATTTCCTTCTCTGAGGGGATTTATCAAGGCAAATGTAAGTATTTTTTTGCACGTGTTTATATACAAGAGCAATGATGTCATTGGTTTATCAAGGCTTTTAAATTTGAGAATGTTCATGAATATTCATCAGGTGGTTGAAAGGTCAGTCAAATATGTATATATTTCTTGCTTGGAGGAAAAAAATAGGTATAAATTACCTTCCCAGACCAAAACTTAATACTAAATAAATGATCAGAACTCATCTCAAAATGCAGACATGGAAACAAATTTTTACTATGTTACTTAAAAATCAAAAACTGAAAAGAATAAAAATAAATAAGCAAAAACAAGTAAAATAAATTAATCCAAATAAATAAAGTAAATAAACAAATTAACAAACCACTCCCGCCAAAATAACTGTTAGAACAGATTACCCACAATGCATCACTGGCCCGTATACATAAATAGTCAAAAAAAAACACAATGCATGTGGCCTGATGATTGCGTTTAGCATGAAACAGTCTGTTGCCTGAGTGTTGACTTCAATGTTCATTTTTATATTTATATACACTATTTCCGATATTGAGCACTTTATCCTGCAATACACAAAAACACAATTCTTGAAAATGAATGTAGCATCATTTGAAAGTATTCGTGAGGGGGGGAGAAGTAATTTGAAATAAAAAATAAACCCATTGGGTTCCTTTTAAAAGCAGTTCAGGATACAAAATGATGAGGTAACAATATTATCAATTTTATTATCAATTACACATATTTTAATTTGTATTTTTAATACAAGTTATTGTAATAATTATTATTATTATTATTACAATAATTATACAATAAGAAATTAATAAGAAAAAGTTTACTTTTTTTAGAATGGAATTGCTAAAGGCTTTTCCCTTTAGTAACTCAACTAAGTTTTCCCTCTGCTGTGGCCAGGTATTGAACTCACAACTCTTTGGGTCACATCATTTTCCAGATTACTTCAACCAACACTTTTATCCACTGGGCTATGTGTCAGCAAATTAATTTTTGGTACTTATAAACCTAATATCTCATCAGTTTTCACTAGAGCTCATATTACAATTTCTTGTTATAACTGTTTTTCTCTAGCTCCCTGTATTAGCTAGAGAAAAACAGTTATAACAAGAAATTGTAATATGAGCTCTGGTAAAAACTGTTGGAGACATTAGCTTATTGTATTAGTAGTTCTCATATTGTATTTATGACTATACTTGGTCGGCTTAGTTGATTTTTTTTTGTCCGAACATATGCACTGATTCCTTAAGTTTTCATATTTTCCAGTAATGTTCTCTCTATTTGTTATACTGGAACATACCTATTCTATTGTTAATAGACTCTCCCACATATAATAAGTAGTAGTAGTAGCAGTCACCAGTGGGCTCAGAGAGTTGGTGAGTCAGTCGATGTCAGACATTAAAGTATCAACCACCACAACTAGATTGCTGCGTCATTAACTATTATAACAAGTTCCTAATGTTTTGTATGTCAAACCTTTTTAGGACCGACTTAGTGAAATACAAGCCTCCACTGTGAAACTACTCTATAACAGTATTATTTCAACTTCATCCCACAAAGGGTGACCTCCCTTTTCTCTCAGTCTATGAATATGGCAATAAAGATGAGGACAAGAGTACAAATGACGTAAATAGTTACAATACCTCATTTCAGAAATATAGACAGAAGCTCTTAATAAGTTTTGTCTTTTTGTTATTTGTTCCAAACCCTGTTCTGCCATCCATTTACTCAAGCCCATCAAGTATGTCATACACTGCTTACCTCTGTACCTCAAACTGTCTTGTATCATATTTTCCAAGCCCTTCTTCCTCATTACAAGTCCCATAAATTTCAACTATTTCTTCTTGATGTAAAATATAAGTTTTCTTTTTGTTTACTTTCTCTCCGAAACCTTGTTGTTGCTCTCATGTTTGGTCCATGGTATCCTCAGCATCTTTCTGTAGAACCACATTTTTGTTGCTTCAATCTCTTTTTCATCTTAGATTGTCAACAAATAAAGAAAATTGTTCCTGATGTTAAGAATAAGTTTCCTTTTTGCTTCCATTTTCTCCAAAACCTTGAATTGCTCACATGTTCAGTCCATAGTATCTTCACCATCCTTCTGTAGAACCACATTTCTGTTGCTTCAAGTCTCTTCTTCATTTTTGAGGAGATTGTCACTGCCATATAGAAAGACATATCATATAACAGTTCAGTACTCTTTTCTTTTTATTTCTAACAAACTTTTTCTGTCTCTTAATACTCTGCTTAGCTTTTGGAATGCATCTTTGGCCATCCCAATGTGTCTTCGGATCTTAAAGTCATACTTTCTGTCTTCTGTTAGAACACTTCCCAGATATTTAACTTTTTGTACTTGTTTGATTTTAATATCCCCCAGTATCTGCCTATATTTCTTAGATGAGGTATTATGTACACTATTTACATTATTCAGACTATTGTCCTCATCTTTGTCACCATATTTATTACAACGTTTCGGCCTTTCAGTATCTGTCTATATTTCTTAGATGAGGTATTATGTACATTATTTACATTATTCGGACTATTGTCCTCATCTTTGTCACCATATTTATTACAACGTTTCAACTGTTGTACGCTCCGGCCTCCTTCAGGTGGTTGGAATGTCAAACTGAACCCTTTATTTCGCTCACTGGGGTAGACTGTTCTAGTTCCACGTGCCATGTTTAATAGATGTCAGTTATCTGTTATCTCCTATTAATTTTCCTCTAAAAGTTCTCCACTGCCTTAACCGGGTATTGAACTCACACTCTTTGGGTCTTGTCACTGGATCTAACTAATCCCTTTATCCACTGTGCCATGTGTCCTTGAAATCCAGTGACGAGACCCAAAGAATGTGAGTTCAATACCTGGTTAAGGCAGTGGAGAACTTGGAGAGGGGAATTAACATGAGATAACTGATAACTGACATCCATTAAACATGGTACGTGGAACTAGAACAGTCTACCCCAGTGAGCGAAATAAAGGGTTCAGTTCGACATTCCAACCACCTGAAGAAGGCTGGAGCATACAACAGCCGAAATGTTCTAATAAATATGGCGTCAAAGATGAGGACAATAGTTCAAATAATGTAAATAATTTAATATCTGTAATTTGCTGACTAATTTGCATTCTAAGTCTTCTTGTAGTTTATATTTAATCATTTCTTCTTTCTTTTGCTACCTTCTGTACATACTTTTTATAATCAGCATTCTTTAAAATGACTAAACAACTTGGGCTATCATCAGTCAATTTTACCTAATCTGTACTACTACTACTACTACTATTATACACGTTTTTTTTTTAATAATTTCACCACAAGCAAGAGAATAAAAGCAATGGGTTATTGAGAATGAAAAACTAAAATAAAAAAACAGTTTCAAGGAGACAGATGATGATCAATGACGTTGAATTTAAATGTTTGAAGATCGTAGTTGATAAGAAAGCAAGAAACCAGAAGAAATTGGTTTGGTTTGGTTTACAGAATATCGACCTTAATGGTTATTTAATGCTGGTACTATTTTTGGAAAAAAATTTTTTTTTTTTCCAAAAAGTATTGCTGGTAATAGTTTTTTCTTCAAAAATTTATTGCTGATAATAATTTTTTACAAAAATGTATTACTGGTATTAAACCTATTTTTACACTCTCATAGTGTTTTGACCCCAGTTAGGGGGTTAACTATTTGCCCATAGCTGAGACCCTAACAGGTGCTACTACTCAGGATCAGTGTGGACCTGGGAACCCCAGCAATTAAGAGGTGGTCCCATGCTCCTCAAAATCTCCTGATCAGAGGCCTTGCTGCCGAATGTAGTTTATCCTCTTACCCAGGACACAAATATAGTTTATCATCATACCCAGTACAGGCCAGAAGAGAGTTCCAAAAATTTTGATTGGTTGATTTTGTTTAGTGGCACATCAACACCTCTATGGGTTATTTAATGCCGAAATCTAAATATTTGGAACACAATTTTATGGTTTCAACTCCATATATGTATAGTTAATCATTTTGTTTAGCAGCATATCAACACCTCTATGGGTTATTTAATGGTGAAATCTAAATATTTTTTATGCAATTTGTACATCATTTTATACTTTCAGTGTAAAAGTAGGTTTTTTAGATGAAATATTGTTGGTAATTTTTTTAGGAAAATGTATTGCAAGTAATTTCACTACCAAAATGCATTTTTATACTTTTTTAGTGTTGTATAGAATGTCATTTTATTATAAAACGTATTGCTGGTAATTTTATAAAAATGTACTGTTTTGTTTGGGGGTTCACTATTTGTCCAAAGTTAAGACCCTAATGGGTTCTACCACCCTGCCTCAGGGTGAAACTGGGAACAGCAGCAGTTAAGAGGGGGTTCAACACTTTTCAAAATTTCCAATCTCCCAATCAGAGGCCTTGCTGCCGGATGTAATTTATTGTCATACCCAGGACAGAGTTCCGAAAGTGAGAAGTGTCAGTGAAGAAATAGCATAGAACTTACACTTACAACTAGCAACTGGGATATCATTTAGTACAGTGGTTCTCAACCGGGGTCTACATGGACCCTAGGGGTCCATGTAATATTTCCGGGGGTCCACAGGCAAAACTCAATTGTTGTGTTAATTAAAAATAGTAATAATAATTATTATTATAATTATAGTAGAATATTTTATTTGTATTAAATTAGTTTTCATTTAAAAATAAAGCTTAATCGTATACTATTTCTTTGATAATTAAAACCTTAAAATTTATATTAGTGAAGAATAGAAAATTGTTCTTATGTCCAATAGCTATGAAGGGGTCCACCAAGATAAAAAGAAGGGGAAAGGGGTCCATGGGTAAAAAAAGGTTGAGATCCACTGATTTAGTACTTACTTTTTGATATGTCCTGGAAAGGGATATATTTGAACGAAGTAGCTAAGTGGTTTTGGCTACTATAACCAAGTAGAATACGGTAGCAGTAATCGACTGGTACGCGTCGTAGTCACAGATAAGAAGTGTAGATCAATGGTGTAGTCCAATGGGCGTCGTTATAGACTTAGCTCTCAGACTAAGGCTTTTGACTGCCATACCTACACATCCATCGGTATTTATGATGGACACCAGCCAATCATATTCCAGTGAGGAGGAACACAGGTGTACACATATTCCCTTATATCACCTTTATTTAATATTGCTCAGTTATTGTTCAACTGTTTCCAGTGAATGCAAGTATACATAACCCTACAGGACTATGGCCTAGTTTCATCAGTTTATGAATTTGGTGATATAGTGATTTAAGTTCAAACCCTGGTTCAGGCAGTATGCACTGGCACTCAGTGGAGATGGACGAGCAATAGCTGAATATAAAAATAAAAACTAGATGATATCTCTAGACATGGGCAGTGAAAGGAGAACAGAGATTAAATAAAGATTTAATGCCTGTAGTTTACCCAGATCGATATACACCTGAAGAAGGTCAAAGAGGACAATAGCCGAAATGTTGTGATAACAAAGATGAAGATAATATTTTGAATATAAATAGGGTAAATAAATCCTTATCCCAGAAATTCAGACAGAAAAATTACAAAATATTGAAAAATCTTCACCTTGAAATGTAGTGGAAAAACAATGATCAAAACAAGATGGTGACATTTGCCCTTTATCTGGGCATTGAATACTGCTGCCACAAGTGGTCTGGTACTTCTGTTATGTATCTCTAGATTCTTGACAAAATCCAAAGAATCAGCATTGTTATCAGTCCTGACCTGGCATCTTGGTTTCAATCTCTTTCCCACTACTTAAGTAACATAACCTCCCAGTGCCTTTTCTATAAATATTTTCATGGCAATTATTCTGATCAACTTTCCTTTGTTAAATCAACTTCATGAATTTAAGTGCAGTGTTAGATTGGCAGATAGGCCCTATCATTTTACTATTGAAATTGCTAGATATAACCTTAAGTTCTATTCAGATAGTTTCTTCTCTCACACTTCTTGCCTGTGGAACTCTCCTCCATATTTTTGCTTTCCTGTCAATTACAATCTTCAAAAATTAAATGCAATGTCAATCATCATTTTCTGTCCACTTAAATTCTGTTCTTTTATTGTTCCCTCTCCTCAATAACATTTTCTCAGTACCCACCACCTTGAAGCTTAGTGGCTTTATCACCTTGCCTGGGATGAAATTATGAAAAAACAAAATCTAATGTCCTTCAAAATCCTTGAAGATTATCATTTATGATAATCCTGAGGAGTTTGGAAAATGTAAAAAACAATGTAATAAAAAAAAAATTTAAAAAAAAAAAAGGTAAGGATACCAGTCTCCATGGTATGTGGAACTAGAACAATCTACTCCAGTGGATGAAATAAAGGGTTTCGTTCAAAGATTTCACCTGAAGAAGGCAGGAATGTTGTGAATATGGCAATGAAGATGAGGATAACAGTCCAAATTATGTAAATAATGTAAGTAATCATAATACCTCATCTCAGAGATAGCTATTAAGCTTAACAACTTTAACAAAATATTGCGATAACAATCATAAGTATAAATGTAGGTCATTATTTAAAAAGAAGTGAGAGGGTACAAATGAAAATAATTGAATAGGTTTTCCATTTCAGTGAAAAAGATGTTAAACATGAATGTTATCACCTTGTCTATCTTTCCTTTTTTTTCTTTTCTCTGCCTTTCCCTAAAACCAAACACCACCTTTTCTTTCATTTTGTAAGTAGAGAGCAGGCAAGGTATTACAGGCCACCCCCAACAATCAAACATGAACGGCAGGGCATAACAAACATGCTAACGAAGAAGCAAGCAGAATCATAATCTGATATTTAAGCTCAGTATCTTCAGGTGGGAGAGCATATAAACAAAAAATATGGTGAGTGTAACAACACAGATAGAGATATTCATTGAAACAAATGGTTCAAATCTCCTTGAAAATGATTGGATGATAGATATGAGGAAGGCTGGAGAACCCACTGGCCAGAATGCAGGATTCAAAAGATGAGTAAATTTTTCTGATTGCTTTATTGACAAATGAATATCGCAACTCTTCATACAAGTGCTGTTCAGCCAGAGGAAGAAAAGCAAAAAATAATTAAAACAATAAAAGGTTAACTACTGGGAAAGCAACAGCAAATACAATTTGGTTTTGAACAAAAAAATATCTGAGAGAAAAAAAAACCCTTTGAAAACTTGAAGCAAAAAAGAAAAATATGAAGTCAACCAAAACTGCTTCAGAGTAATTGCATTTGTTATTTTCTTTCTAACATGTCAAAAAAAAAAATTGAAAAAAAAAGAAGAAAAATGATTTAAATTAAACAAAACAAGAAATTACACATTTCTTCGAAAATCAAAATTTATTTAACTTAGAATTATTTTTTTTATCCATCATTTTAACTAACATTTTTGTATTTTTCTTTTAATGCACTAAAATGCACTAAGACAAAGCTTTTTCATTTGGATGAGCAATCTCTTTTTCATGTATTACAAGAATTTGGATGAGTGTTCTCATTTTTGTATATAACAATAGTTTTTCATCTATGGCAAAGGATTTGGATGGGTGATCTATTTTTCATATATGACAAGTGTTTGGATGGCAAACTCTTTTTCGTATATATCAAGAATTTGTATGGGCAATCTCTTTTTCATATATAACAAGTTTTTGGATGGGCGGTCTCTTTTTAGTATATAATAAGTTTCTTAATGGCCGATCTGTTTTTAGTATATTACAAGAGTTTGGATGTGTAATCTCTTTTTCATCTGTGACAAAATTTCACACCTTATAGTTGCTTTCAAATTACAGAAATTTAGAACAGAATTGTCATTTCAGGTGTGACAAACTTATATTTACAATGTCTCTCTTGCACATTTATAAATATTGCTGCTATATCTGGAGTCACCACTGATATTTAAAACAGTGACTATTACTGTGGCTGATGATTCAAGTCCTCTGGTCACCGGTGTGTTTGTCTAAAAATAAATATGTCTAAATTCACATTCATCCCTGCTATGCGCCATTGGCTTAGGGGTAAAATCTCTGACTGATGCCAAATCAGTTGGGTTTCAATACTGGCTTGAAGCAATCAGATGTCTAGCCACACTTATAAGCTGTGAAACAGTTTGTCTGTAGATGACTATATATATATATATATATATATATACACATGCTCCCCCAAAAAATTATTTCAGTTGAGGTCTTCAGGGACAAAAGTGAATTTGTAAGCAGTGACTATTACTACAGCTGATGCAAGACTCTTTGTTAAGACAAATCGAATTCTCCGATCACTGGCATGCTTGTCTAAAAATAAATACATCTAAATTTACATTCATCCAAGCTGTGCACCATATATATATATATATAAAAACTTTATATTAAAAAGAAAAATTAAGAAGTATAAGCAGTCAATTACTGAGACCTCCCCCCTAACAAGTGGACAGTGTAATTCTCGGAGAGTCTATCTACAGTCTATCTACTTAGCTCTCTACGTGAATCAGTTTTAATATTTTATCTATTCTGCAGTCGGAATGCTGAAGGTAATATTAATATCAGCTAAGTGACAAAGCTTTGACTTGTATTAATTCTCTCTCTCTCATATATATATATATATATATATATATATATATATATGGTGGATTCTTCTATTGTGAATGATAAAAGATGGTGCCTTTCGTTTTACAATTATGCATGCTAGCAGGGGCTATTGTGGAGAAAATCAGGTAAGGGAAGAAACATATTTCATTTGTGCATTCTTAAGTGTGCAACAAAGTGACACTGACTGATGAAATTTGTTAAAGCAGGATTTTGATGGGGTCTCTGCTTCTAAGTTTGATGAAGGTGATCACAGTGCTTCAGTCTACTGTCTTCAAAACCCTTTAACTTAATGAAACACGTCTTACATCACTCCCTCGGTTTGATGCTTGGGCTTCCCAGGTTTTCACATCAGAGTTGTGATGTTTCAAGTTGTCTTTCAATTTGACTTTGTAGCGTAAATGTGGACACCCAACTGAATGCTTGGAGTTTAGCAGTTGTCTATACAGCACCTTTTTTGGAAGCCTATAATCATCCATTCTCACAACATGACCAGCCTACCGAAGTTGTAGCTTTGCTAGAATGGTTTCAATGCCTGTGATGTTGTTACATATCTTCAGTATTGCACTATTCTTGACCATGTCATCCCATTTTATATCACATATGGCACGAAGACAGCACGTGTGAAAGGTGTCAAGTTGATTTATGTGCTTGCGGCACAGGATCCAAATTCCAGTACCATAGAGAAAGGTTGAGAGAACAACTGATTTGTATATGTTAATCTTTAGTCTTGGAGACACATCTTTGGAGTTCCATAACTTATGTCTAAGTTTACTGAATGCTGTGCTGGCTTTAGCTGTTCTGGAATGGATTTCTCCATCCATTTTTCCATCAGAAGAGACTCTTGATCCAAGATATGTGAACGCCTCAACAGTTTTTAATGCCATACCATCAGTGAATACAGAAGGATTTGTGAGAAATGGATTGCCTGGTACTGGCTGGTACATTAGCACTGTCTTCTTTATGTCCATAATGAGTCCAAAAGCTTTCTCACACACACACACATATATATAAGTGAACATAGAAGTCAACACTTAGAGACGATAGTCTGGTTCATGCTAGATGCAATCATCAGGCCTGATGATTGCATCTAGCATGAAACAGACTGTCGTCTCTAAGTGTTGACTTCTATGTTCACTTTTATATTCACACACACTATCTCTGATATATAATCCCAAGGAGGATGAAATTCGGTGAGCTCAGTGCTAAGTCAGAGTGAATAATTTAATCTAAAGAAAAAACAGACCAATTTAATGTTCCATTGTTATAATTTATTTCACCAGAGATTTTATTTTTCTCTGGATCTTCAGACTTCACTTTCAAGTGTGAAAAAATGAATTTAAAATTTATAAAATATTAAATTCATTTTTTCACCCTTGAAAGTGAAGTCCAGAGAAAAATAAAATCTCTGAAATAAATTATGGCAATGGAACCTTAAAGTAGTGTTTTTTCTTTAAATTAAATAATAGTGAGTTCGATCCTTACTGGGTACCCCATAGACGTGGCCTTTTGCCACGTCAAAGCTAGGCTTAGAAAAATCACCATATGACTGCAGACTTTTTTTTATATACCTATGTGCGTGATTAACAAAGAAATGTTGAACTAAGTGCATTGACAAGAAAAAATTATATTAAAAACGTTAAAAAAAAAAAATGTATATTTTTTTTATCATATGGCTTTGTATATTTTTAGGTACCTATCTATGAAAATACTCATGCTATAAGTTTACTTTGTCATGATGATTACCATCCAGGTCTGCGTGTAAGCATCAAAAACTCAAGTTGAATTATATGCTTAGAATAAAGATTTACATGACAGCCTTGACAATAAGCCTATGGAACAAGAAAAGTGACATTACTAAACTTTCTGACGCTATCTTAATATGACATTTGTAAAGGACAACTTTATGCTATTTTTAGTCGAGCACACATACCATACTATCGAAAATGAATAATGAGTAAATATTATTTGAAACTCAATATTACATCTCTTCTGCCAATTTTGTTATTAGCACTTTGACCAATTCATTCTACAGCCTTCTTCGAGAGAACAATCAATACAAAGGAATTATTCTGTCATTATGAGGAGTGATTATCATTCAAAAAGTTGTTTAAACTATCAATCTATTGTTTTTGTTGTTGCCATAACAATCTGGTGAATCAATTCTACAGTCTTCTGTATATACAGGTATATAATCTATATAAAAGATTTATTCTGCCATTTTGAGAAACCATTATCATTTCAAGAGTTGTTTGAACTATTAAACACATTGTTTGGGTTGTTAACCCGGTGAAGGCCATAGAATGGATCAGCCAGATTGATGATAATCTGGCTGATCCATTCTACGGCCTTCTCCAGGTATACAATCTATATAAAAGATTTATTCTGTTATTTTGATAAACCATTATGATTCATTTGAACTATCAACCTTATTGCTTAGTTATTACTACAACAATCTGGCTGATCCAATCTACAGCCTTCTTCTGCTGACCAATTTTTCCTAAATCCAGCAAAAAATTTCAATGTTAGCGGTAACACTGAATGAATCTACAAGCAGTTTACAACCATTCTTACTAGAATTAACCCTTAACAAGAGAAATCTAGGCTGAAACTGGCTATCCCTTAGAAGTCAGACTTTAAAAATATAAAAATCCCATAACAAAGTTTTTCTTCTATTTGTGATAATCATTTCACCATAAGCAAGACAATAATGCCATTAAGACACAGGTAAAGAATTACTGAGAGTGAAAGAAAAATTAGAAAACATTATTGAAGAGAGAGAAAAAATAAAAGGACTGGATTCTGAAAGACAGAAGATGGCAACTCCTGTTGCATTTAAATTGTAAAAGATCATAATTGAGAGGAAAGCAAGACACCAGAAAAGAGTTCCACAGGCAAGTAGTGCAAGAAAAGAAACTATTAGAATAGAACTTACAGTTACAGCTAGTTATCTCAGCAGTAAAGTGATGGGACCTAATAGCTAATCTAGTACCACATTTAAACTCATATTGATGCATTACCAAAGAGGAAAGCTCATTAGAACAATTTCCATGAAAATATTTATAGAAAAGAGAGAGGAGCTAAATTATGGCAAAAAAAAAAAAAAAAAATGACTAAAGCCAAGATGTCAAATCAGGAATGATAACATTTCAAATTCTTCTTTAAATTTTAAGTTCAAGAATTTCTAAATACATAGCAGAAGCACCAGAGCAGATGTGGTAGCAATATCCAAAACATGAATGAATGGTGGACTTATAAATATGTAAGATAGATTCTAGCAAGAAAAAATTCTCTCACAAGGTATAGTGAACCATCAGTCAGTTATGTGCCATGTGTGATACACACTTAGGCAATCATGTCTCTTTTGATACATGACTGACGAGGCAGATGTTTCCCCCCACAGTAGGTTGCCATTTCTTTCTGCAGTAGACCAGTTGCTATGCAAGGCTATAGTACCCAGTCTGTCCTGCTATTTACCTATAGCTGGAGGGGAGAAGATTAATACCTTCTCCAAGGGTATTTACATTATACATACTCTATTCTCTCAGTAATGCTTGCCTTCATCCCTGACCATTGACAATCCCTCTCTTCCTCATTTTCAATGTGTTCCTATAGTAAAATCATTAGAAATCAGTCAGTTAGTTATGTGCCATGCATGATATATGTTTAGGCAATCATGCATCTTTCGATACATGATTGACGAGGCAGACTTTTTCCTGCAGTAGGTTGCCATTTCTTTCTGCAGTGGACCAGTTGCCATCCAAGGCTATAGGACCCAGTCTGTCCTATTTACCCATAACTGGGGAGAGAAGAAGAGGATTCATACCTTTCCCAAGGGTATTAGCACGTAAGTGAATGTAATGGATTCGACTGGCATTCGAACTCGGCTCTCCCATTCCTCAATCCGGCAGCTATCCATTACTCCACAGTGCCTCCTTTTTATTATAAATTATAATAAATTGTTTTGTTTGTGTTAATAAATAAATCAGGAGAGAAGAAGAGGATTCATACCTTTCCCAAGGGTATTAGCACGTAAGTGAATGTAATGGATTCGACTGGCATTCGAACTCGGCTCTCCGATTCCTCAATCCGAGCAGCTATCCATTACTCCACAGTGCCTCCTTTTTATTATAAATTATAATAAATTGTTTTGTTTGTGTTAATAAATAAATCAGGAGAGAAGAAGAGGATTCATACCTTTCCCAAGGGTATTAGCACGTAAGTGAATGTAATGGATTCGACTGGCATTGAACTTGAAGCTATCCATTACTCCACAATGCCTCCTTTTATTATAAATTATAATAAATTGTTTTGTTTGTGTTAATAAATAAATCAGGAGAAAGAAGAGGATTCATACCTTTCCCAAGGGTATTAGCACATAAGTGAATGTAATGGATTTGACTGGAATTAACTCGGCTCTCTGATTCCTCAATCCGAGCGGCTATCCATTACTCCACAGTGCCTCCTTTTTATTATAAATTATAATAAATTGTTTTGTTTGTGTTAATAAATAAATCAGAGAGAAGAAGAGGATTCATACCTTTCCCAAGGGTATTAGCACGTAAGTGAATGTAATGGATTCGACTGAATTTAACTCGGCTCTCTGATTCCTCAATCCGGAAATCGCTATCCATTACTCCACAGTGCCTCCTTTTTGTTATAAATTATAATAAATTGTTTTGTTTGTGTTAATAAATAAATCTGGAGAGAAGAAGAGGATTCATACTTTTCCCAAGGGTATTAGCATGTAAGTGAATGTAATGGATTCGACTGGAATTCGAACTCAGCTCTCTGATTCCTCAATCTGAGCCGCTATCCATTACTCCACAGTGCCTTGTGAACCATAGTGTCCCAAAAAGTTCAACTTTTCCTCTCTGATTCAAGGTACGTCTTTTTTGTTTCTATTTTCCTTGAAACTTCTGTAACACAAGAGAAAATGGTTTACCTCCTGGACAAAAAATGGATTTGGACATGTCTTGTGTGTAAAGTACCCCAAAAAGAAAATGGTGGCTTCACAAGTCATATATTTAAGAAAAGATACTTTCTTATACAAGACTATTTTCCCCTATGCTAATTTGATCTATAAAAAGTGCTTGAGAAGGCAACAGAACAGTGCGATTTGGGTAGCAAGCAGAACACGTGTGTTGGATTGTTTGACTTACACTATGCTATCTGATGAAAGAAACGAATTAGGGAATTTTATTACAAGAAAGATGAAACTGACTACAACTTCCTGACCGTTTATATGTCTCATACCCGATATTCTCAGCATCCTTTTGTAGAACAGCATCTGAACATTTTTGGTTGGCTGTGCTGGTCCATTTTGGGAGAAATAAGAAATTGTTATTTATTTGAAATAAATGACTACAAAGAGGCTGACAGTAATTTCTCATGGGCTATTGGATACCAAACACACAAGTTAATAAAAATGTCATGGAAATAGTACTAAGCATGATTTTTTTTAATCATTTCACCAGGTAAGGCATTATAGCCACTAAGACACAAGAGATTATTGAATGTGAAAGAATATGAGAAAAAAAAAAAAAAAATTATTAAGGAAAAGGGACAAGTAAAGAACAGGAGATAACGATTGGCATTGATCCTAAAAAATTTAAGTGCAAAGTTAACCAAGAAGTAAAATCTAGAATAGAGTTCCACAGGCAAGAAGTGCAAAAAAAAAAAAAAATAAAAAAATAAAAAAACTATTAGCATAGAACTTAGGGTTCAATCTAGCTATTTCAAATGCAAAATAATGAGACCTTGCTGCAAATCAAATACTGCATTTAAATTCATAAATTCTAGGTATCATAGAGCAAAGTTCAACAGAACAATTACCATGAAAATATTTATAGAAAAGGCACAGGGAAGCTATATTACAGCATTAGAAAACTGGCTGAAGCTGAGATGTCAGGTCAGGACCAATAACATTGCAGAAGTTTAGAACAGAAATGCTATGGACTGACATTTCACAGTACTTAAAATGGATTTAAACTTAAAGAAAAAATATGTAAAAAAACAATATTGCATTTTTATTAAATAAGTATGTGTTATTTTAATCTGGAGGATTTTTTTTAAAGAGTGGGATTATTTTGTATGTTAAATAATAAAACTTTTAATTTTTCCAAAATAATTAATGAAAATTTATTGTACTAAGTTACACACCTGAGTAAAACAAACTGTACTTTCTACCCTCTTACCTGTTTGCACTTCTCCCAAAATTTGGTTTCGATCGGTCAATGTATGGCTATTTTAGAGGGTGTGATGGACAGACTAAAAGAAGTCACAGAATTTTGTATAGAGACGTCAACAGTAGGCAATATAAGTTTTGCAAAGAGTTAAGTACATTCATAACAGCAGACGTCATAAATAATTCACTGTATGATGAGTATTTTTAGATATTACTGCAACAGACTAACCTAATAAATATGTCTGTCTAAATTATGAATTGAGTGCTACTGGCGTTTGTATACATCACATATATAATACATTAAAATTTCCCTTACTCAGCTGTGCGCTGAGAGGTTAGTGGTAGAATCTCTGCATGATATCAAATTAGTAGAGTTTCCATTTCGACTTGAAGCAATCAGATGTCTAGCCACACTGATGAGCTGTGATATATCAAAACAGGCTTGTATGTGAATATATATATATATATATATATATATATAAAGATACATTGTTTATGTTGCGACATTAAACAATGTGTCCAAAATGTAAACAAAGTAATTTATAATACATTAATGTATCTTATACATAATCCAATAGTATATAATTTTCTAGATTTCTTAAAATTGACCTAGAAAGTCCATCTGTTTTGCTTTTTGTAAATACATTTTTTCAATGTGCCTAAAAGTTGCTACACATCTGAATCATCTTTCACTGCTGCATTGCTGTAGCATTGTTGATTGGCTTTGCTGGCCCGTTTTGAGATAAAAAAAACGGAAAATGTCATTTATTGAAAATAAATAATTATAAAGATACTGATAATGATTTCTCATGTGTGTTACCTTTTTGGTTTCACTCAGAAACTTTGCTGAACAGACTAAGATAAAAGATACTACCAACATGCAATTTAATAAAAATAAATCACAAAACCGGTTGTATTGTATGCTACTATAGGTCTATACATATTTGAAACAAGCACTATATATACTATTTACGTTGTTCAGACTGTTGTACTCATCTTTATTGCCATATTCACAAAGTTTTGTCCACTGTACTCTCCAGCCGTCTTCAGGTGATATACATTAAAATTTCTAACTGAACACTTTATTTAGTCCACGGTGGTGGTGGTGGGGTTTAGATTGTTCTAATTCCACATGGCATGCTTTTTTGGATATCTCAATTTCAGTTAATGGCCCAGTGGATAAAAGAATTGGTTGAAGTAATTGGGGAGTTGAGTTACTAAAGAGAAATAACTGTAACTGAGATAACTAGAAAAGGCATGGCATGTGGAACTAGAACCTACCTACCTCTGTGGGTAAAATAAAGAGTTCAGTTCGAAATCCCAACGTATGTCACCTGAAGAAGGCCAGAGCATACAACAGCCAAAACATTTATTTTGACAGGCAAAAATATAATTTGTCAGTCTTATTCAACCCTGTTATAGACTGAGTTCATGTTGGAAATAGAAATTTAACGATGAAAACTACAAAAAAAAAAAAAAAAAAAAAAGAAAAGAAAACATCAAAAAAGTAATACATAATTTATCCATTTCAATGTTTCAGTCAGATTAAAGACACAAGACAGCAGTGAAGGGATGGTGGAAGGAACATGTCTTAAAGGGAAGAGGTTTTATAAAATTAAACCCAAATATTAACCTTATGACATTAAATTGGGGTTTTATGAAGAAGGAAATGTTAATTTAAAACTAAGAGATGAATAAAAAGGGCACTATTTACATTATTCGGACTATTGTCCTCATTTTTGTCGTCATATTTATTACAGTGTCTCGGCCTTCTTCAGTATCTGTCTGTATTTCTGAGATGTGGTATTATGTACACTATTTACATTATTCGGACTATTGTCATCATATTTATTACAACTTTTCGGTCATTGTATGCTCCGGCCTCCTTCAGATAGTTGTAATATCAAACTGAACCCTCTATTTCGCTCACTGTGGTAGACAGTTCTAGTTCCAAAGGTTGTAATAAATATGGTGACAAAGATAAGGACAATACTCTGAATAATGTAAATAGTGTACATAATAACTTATCTCAGAAATATAGACAGATACTGAATAAAAAGAAGTTTAAAAAACCCTTTTATATATATATATATATATATAAAACAATATGTAATGTAATTTTATAGAATGTATAAGTAGATACACAGCAGCAGCAGCAAAAAGGTTAGTAATATGGCAGATAATTTTGTTAAGATGTTGATAGTTGAAATAAAAACAATTTTTCTCTTCATTTTCATTACTACTTCTTGGTGTAATGTAACCCCGAAGATTGAACAAAATGGTGTGTCATTTAATAGACTTGGAAGTCTACCAAGAAAGAATGTTTATCAGCCAAAACAGTGTGAGAAAAACAAAAAAGGCAAGGAAATTAGTCTAAGCAAATCAATGTAGATGGTAACAATTGTTTCTCATTATTTTCATCTCAGATGAAAAGATTTTCATCAGTGTGCTCATTTTTTTTCTTTTTTCTGTCAATTCTTTACCAATGCTATTTGTACGAATTGAAACTGCTTTTTGTTCCAGATAAAAAAAAAAAAAAGAAATAAAGGAAACGTCCCAAATCGTTCCCTGAAATGGGACAATCTATCTTTTGTGAGATATAAATTACCAACATAAATGTTATTATTTGTCTATTGAATAAAAAGAGTGTCAAATAAAGTACAGAGTTCCACATGAAACAAATAAAACTGTATTTTTAAATGTGTTTTGCTTACATTGTAAAAAGAAGGTTTTTTTTGTCATCCACATATCGATTGTTAATCATGATGACGTTTAGCAAAAAATGAACAAGACAGACACATTAAACTTTATTTGCTTTCATTCAAAACAGATATTTTTTTCCTTCCTTTTTCAAATATCTTGGTGAGGTTAGGACAAGATTTGATTAAATCGAGCGGGAGACACACAATATTTCTGAATGAAAAGAAATTTGGAATGGTGGAATTGTATTTTATCAAATTTAAATTAAAAGTTTGAATAAAAAAAAAAATTTTGATTTTTAGTCCATTATACACAGACTAATGCATGCACACACACACGCATGTGCACAGACAAATACATGCAAACACAAACACACGTGCACAGACAAATGCATACACACATGACAAACACACAAACACCAGCAAATGAAGACACAAACATGTTCACATGCAGACATACAAACATGTATATAGGCAAATGCAGACACAGACTACAAACATATGCACAGGTAAAAGTAGACACACCCATGGCAAAAACATGTACACAGGTAAATGCAAACAGACATGTGCATGTGAAAATGCAGATGCACAAACACGTGCACAGACATAAACACATGAAAATGTAGATGCATAACCACAAGCAGATGTGCACAGGCAACATCAATACATGGAAGGTTATTCGTGAGTATGAATGGATTTTGTTAAAAATTAGCAGACATAATGTCTGTAATTTATTCAATCAGATGTGTGTGTGTGTGTGTGTGTGTGTGTGTGTGTGTATATATATATATAGGTAAAATCAATGGGTAATTAATTCAAGAATCCTATTAATATAAAATATTAAAACTGATCCACAAAAGAGAGCTCAATGTATTTATTATAGACCATATAAATGCATTATATAAAAATGAAACTCAGTTGTGCCCCATTTTTATGGCCTTTTCACTCCTTGGGATAAATTCCCTGGAGCTAGTCAACAATAAAACATTTGATAAAAAAATGAATCATAATGTTTTTTAAAAAATATTTAAAATTAATAAAGGATAGAAAAAAGAAGAAATAGGGAGAGGAAAACAGAAGAACAAACAACAAATTAGGGAAAAGGCATTTAAGAGGGAGATAGAAAAAAGGAAAAGAAATATCTAAGTAGAGAGGGGGAAACAGAAAGATAGAACATATACAAGTCTAGACAGAAGTTAAAAATGGTTGAAGATTAACAATGACCAATATTTAAAATGTTAATTCTTGTTCAAATAGGAAAAAATTATATAAAGTACAATCATCATACTTATTATAAAACCCAGGTTGTGTGTGTGTGTGTGTGTGTGTGTGTGTCTGTATGATTATATATTGGATCGGATTTCCTACATTTTTCAACCGATTTCAACAAAACTTCACAGGACTATGTAAAATTACCTTTAATTGGTTCTGACAGCACCGAAAATTGAAAAACACAATTGTTTTTGCACAAAATCAATTTGAAAACACGATTAAGAGGCATCGCCAGAATGAAAGTGGGACAACTCATATCGAGTTATACTTATTATAAAACCCAGGTTGTTTGTGTGTGTGTGTGTGTGTGTGTGTGTGTGTGTGTTCGTTTATATATGGGATCAGATTTCCTACATTTTTCAACCAATTTCAAAACTTCACTTTTTTTTTGGCAGTTAGTGTTTCTTATTGTCTTGCACACTTTTTTCTTTATTTTTACATTCAGAATGCTTTAAAAATTCCATTTACAAGACAATTGTTTATAATAAAATTCTATTCAATTGGTAGACTCATAATGATTGAAAACAATGTTTTTGTTTGAGTTTGACCAATTCGTAAAAAAAAAAACTAATTAAGACATGCGTGTCCGTCAACCTTAAACAATAATCTTTGTCAATTTTATTTTTCAGTCTTTATGATGGTCGATACTTGATCTACTGTTACATCCCCAGGCAATGCCGGGCTCTACTGCTAGTATTATATATTTCTCAACATCGTGTTTTTTTTTCTTTTATAGTGTTACATTGTAGGCATGCAATGTACTATTTCCTAGAAGATCAGTAAACACCATCAAGATCAAGGATGAAAATGTGATGTGAGGGTGCCCCACCACTGGTTGATGAAACATTAGGCAAGAATTGCTTTGTACATTTACAACATTTATTTTTTTTGCAAAAAGATTTCTTTTCAATAAAGAACAAACAGAGTCTGTCTGAAAAGTAATGGGACTGATCAAATTCTTCAATGTTGGAGGCATAGTCCACAGTGAGTTCTTGTCACAGAGCCAGACAATCAATCAGCAAGTCTACAAAGAGATACTGTAGCATTTGCTTCAGTCTGTACACAAGAAGAGATAAGAGTTGTGGCAGGACAAATCATGGCTGCTTCACCACAATAATGCACTGCTCACAATACCCTGAGCATCCCGCTGTTTCTAGCAGTGAAGAACATTGCCATACTGGAACAACCTCCCTATTCACCTGATCTTTTCCCCAAGCTCAAGGGGATTATGATGAGGATCAAATTTGAAGGTGTGGAGATAATCAAGCAGACCATCATGATGGAGCTGAGGGGCATCCAAGAATTCTTCCAAAAGTGCACAGAAGCATGGCAGAGAAAGATGAAAAAATGCATTAGATGCAAGGGGTGTTCCTTTAAAGGGGAAACCATGTAGTTTATTGTTTGCAATTGAAATAAATTGTTTGTGACATCAATCCTGTTACTTTTCAGACAGACCTCATGCACTTTTGTGTGTTTTAGTTTTAGTGAGATATTTTAGGTAAGCTCTGTAATAATTATTTTTCTGGTGAAAGAGTTTTTTTTTTGTTTCATTTTACAAAGAATGCATGCATACAAAAATGATTTATATAGGTCTGTAGTGAGTCCCAATAAAAATTAAAAATATAAACAAAAATAAAAAGAATTCAAATTAAAATAAGGCATTTACACTTTCCTTTAAAACCTTTGTCTCTTTCTCTCTCTGAACTCTATACTTCTTTCAACTAATGAGAAGGCAACCCTCAAATAAAAAGAGGAAGAAGAAGAAAAAACTGGACTCAGCTGAAAAATGCCAGAAATTTGCAGAATCAGAGCCTACTTATTTGTGACAATCAGGCTCCACACGTAACTTCAGTTATATAAAAAAAAAATAAATAAATGAAAAATAAAGGAATGCCAGAAAATAAAATAATTTTTGACACAAAGAGATTTTAGATGCTAGCTGAAAACAATGTTCATGCCAGAGTAACAGAGCCTGGACAAAAGGAAATAACCTGACATCTCTCAGGTAGAAGCAGAAAGGACAGAGATGCTAATGCAGAGAAACCAGGAATGTGAGATGTGTGAAGAAGTAGTTAAGGATCATCTGCTAACAATATTTCTGCACTGCTTAAAACACAGATTGACCTGTTCCTAATATTACTACTACTTCTTACATAGACTTCAAAACTCCACTACTGAATCTTCTCAACGCTACTATCAATATCTGCCTTTTTTGTGACACTGAATATCAAAGAACTCACTCAATACTTACACCTATTATATTTGCATATACCTTCTTGCTCGTTCATTTTATGTCCTATTTTTCCAAAAAACATCACCACGAATACTCCCACACACAACATCCACACTGATAACCTCCTGACATGAACACACTCATCTGCAGGTTCTTGAAAAGGATCTCCAATCAATGGTTAACTGGGACAGTAAATGGCTTGTAAACTTTAATACTTCCAAAACTAAACTGCTCTCATTTAACTGCTACAGAAAAACTTCCCTGCCTCCTGCATCAGCATAGAGAATTTATGAGAACTGACCCAAACATAATTAAAAATACCAGAGTTTCTGTCTTTTTGTCTGTTTTCTCTCAACCTCTGATGAAGCTTTAATAACAGAGAAACATGTTAGATGGATATACATTTCCTATTTGTTCTTTATTTGATCATATATTTTTTGTGATTCCCAAAAAGATGTTTCCATGATCGCTACAATCTTAACCAGTTCAAGTCTATCTTCTATACATACCCCCATAATCTGTGCTTCTGTAACACTACTTACTTTGTGGAACTGACTCCCAAGATGTTTCTCCAGTCATTACAAATTAATCTATTCAAGTCCAGTGTCAACCGTTATCTTCCCCTCTAACTGCTTTGTGGAACTGACTCCCAAGAGGATGTTTCCCCCGTCACTACAATCTTAACTTGTTCAAGTCTAGAGTCAACTGTTATCACCTCTATATATCATCATAAACTGTGCTTCTTACACTGTAACCTTCTACCTCAAGCGGCTCTTGAGCCTTGTGCAGGGTGAACATCATTGTAAAAAAATAAAACAATAAAAAAACAGTGCGACATGTAGAAAATGGATCTAAATTTAGAAATTTATTTTAAATGTAAAATAACCTTAAAATTTTTTTTACATACAAAAATAACACTGGATATGAAATATTTCAAACTTGACTTAGTTTCAAGTGTGAAGCACCCAGAGAAAATGAAATTCATTTCAAAATGTCTTTCACAATTCACCAACAAAGTGTATGCAGACACTGATCTTTTTCACTTTTTTTGTTTTTTTAATCAATTCACTCCAAGCAAGGTGATAATGCCACTAAGATGCAAGGGGCTACCAGGAATGAAAAAGAATGAGAAGACTTGAGATGGTACAGGAAACCCAATCCTAAACAGCAAGCAAGGGATAAACCTCTACTCCTGTTCACCGGGGAGGAGTGTAAACGAAACAATACACAAACCTATCTACTCATATTTAATATATCTATCTACCCCAGTCTGTTCATATCGATCTATCTATCTACCACAGTCTGTTTATATTGATCCATCTATCTATCCCAGTCTGGATCTTGTTCAAGAATCACCTTCTCCAGTTCTTTTGCAACCACAGCTGCTATTTCTTCATGCCATTCCCTCCATATCACCAGTCACCTAGGTCCACAGTCAATCATCAACAAGTTTGCACCCCATCCCCGGTGGTAATGTGTTATATCGACAGCTAACGTTGTTCAATTGTTTGTCATTCCAATCTCACCAGGATCATGCACTTTCAGGGTAGGGTCAATTGATTGACATCTGATGCAGTTCCTGACCACTCTCTGGACTTCCTCCCTTTTTACGAGTGGGTTGACTTCTAACACCAAATATAGAGTCCTGTCCACTCTCATATGATGCATACCATGGAACTCTTCTAGTTCTCTGACCCCTAGACAGCATACTGGGGCCTCTTCCGCCTCATTGATGACCGACTACTTTTTGTTTACTAAAGTCAACATATCTGCCTTATTTCTTTCTGAAGGCACACTGCTTTCATTCGTAATCTAAATTTGGACTATCATCTTCATTGGCATATTTATCACAACATTTTGGCCATTGTATGCTCCAGCCTTCTTCAGGTGGTTGGAATGTTGAACCCTTTATTTCACTCACTGGGGTAGACTGTTCTAGTTCCTTAAGAACAGATGGCACAGTGGCTAAAGGCGTTGGTTAGATCCAGTGACAGGACCCAGATTTGTGAGTTCAATACCTGGTTAAGGCAGTGGAGAACTTGGAGAGGTGGATTAACAGGAGATAACTGACATCCATTAGACATGGCATGTGGAACTAGAACAGTCTATCCAAGAAAGCAAAATAAAGGGTTCAGTTCGACATTTCAACCACCTGAAGAAGGAGCATACAATGGCCGAAATGTTGTGATAAATATGGCAACAAAAATGAGAACAATAGTCCGAATAATGTAAATAGTGTACATAATACCTCATCTCAGAAATATAGACAGATACAGAAGGACTGAAACGTTGTGATAAATATGGCGACAAAGATGAGGACAATCTCAGAAATATAGACAGATATCTAAATTTGGATATCAACTCTCCCAGTATTCCTAATCTCCGCTTTGCTATCATTTCTCCAGCACCTTTTGTCTGTATTCTGCTCTCCTCTACAGTAGAGTCCACCCAACTTAGTACTGTGGCTGAATCAATCCTTATTTCTGCCTCTCTTAACCCCCATTTTAAAATCCAAATTAACGCCTTTTAGCACAGCTTCTGATTCAGCCACCCTGATGTGGCTATAGTTGTCCTTTTTTTCTAGGCCATGCTGCATCTTTTGCCACCAAATGGCCGGTCTCTACAACTACGCCTCTAGCAATACTTCTAGCAACACACGACACTATTCCTGTTTTCAATTTTAGGAATATGCCAAGTCCTGGTCACAGGGCCCACTTTCTTTACTTCAACTAAGATCTCCTGCATCACAGCGACAGTTTCATCATCGACTTTACATTCCCTGTCTATCCCACTTGCTCTTCTTTTCACATAGCTGCATGCTGGTCACAGCCATCCAGAAATGGAGTAGTGCCCCAACAGCTTTCCACAGAGAACAATTCCCATCTACTCATCTCTCCTGTCACCTGTGAGACCTCATTGCCCCTTCCAAAGACCAGTTCACCCACTTTTCCTTTCTTCAGTTTAAGGCCCAGCACTGCCCCTCCTTCTAAGGGTTCTGGTGACTTTACTGTCAATCTGAATTCCTTAAGATGATCCATCACTTCCTCCATTGATACCTTTGTTACATCTATCATGATGATATCAATGTATGAATCAGTGGCTTCTTTTGTCATATTGCCTTTCATTAGCATAGTTTTTAGGACTGCTGCCATAATTTTCAGTACAGCATTAAGTCTGAACCCCAACAGAGTCATGCAGTAAGTTTTCCCTTTATAGCACACCAGCTGGTACTGTCACAGTTTTTCCGTGACATGTAACTGCAGGTAGGTTGACTTAAGGTACATGATCATAGTTCCTCCAACTAACTGCCTCTATTTTCTCATCTTTTCATCACATACATCAATTATGTTACTTCCAGTATGGCACTCTACATAACCGTTCAACACCCAAAAGTCTAATACAGGGCTGACTTTTCCTTTTGTAGCTTGGACCACTATCATCAATGGTAACACTCCTTTTACTTCACCCTTCCACAGCAAGAGAATACCCTCAGTAATCCATCTTTCCACCTCTTCAAATTCTACTCTCTTTTTTTTTTTCATCTTTCAAGGAATTCTTGTAGTACTCCACCTTGTTTTTTATAATACTGGAGACTCTCCTATCGAATTCCATTCCACTGTCCATTTCTTTCCATCAGACTCCGCTGTGAAGTCCTTGTCTTCAGTTTTTCAAGAGTTCAAAACTTTGGAAGCTGCGGCACAATGTACCTCTCCAAACTTCACCTCACAATTTTTTTTTTTACAATTAGACCTCCCAGCTTATTGATCGCATCTATTTCGACAACAATGTCAATTTCATCAATGATGCGATCAACGATAATTGCCTCCGTTTTTATCTGCATTTCACCTACTTTTATTTCCACCTGCTGGGTTCCTTTACATTTTACCTCCCTTCCGTCAACTGCTTTTACATTGCTACTCCCACTCCATCCACTCACAAGCTTTGGATTAAGTAAAGTGGTTGTGCAACTGGTATCAACATGAGCTACCGCTATCACACCACCCACTGACACTTCTATGATTTATAGAGGTCAGTACTGTGCTTTTGTTCTGTTGACTGTGCAGCTACTGGTGCAGAAGCTCCTCCTTGCTTGTTTGCCTGACCCTGGGGGCAATACCTCGCAATGTGCTACATATGCCCTAATCTCTTGCAACTGTATCACATTACTTTTGTTCTTGGCAGCTCTTTACAATCCCCAACATCTATAGCACCTAACACTCAATGATTCCATATGACCTTTGTTTTCTTTTTTCTGCCACTGTTCTGGCCTCTCAAAGTCTTTTACTGACCAAGAGCCAAGGCGTCATTTCGCAGAGGTTCATATTTTCTACGCCAGGCAACTGTTTTAACACTACAGATACATCATCTGGGAAGTTTGTCACAAAAGCTAGTTTTGCGCCTAATCCTGTCCTCTCCCTAGATATCCTGCCAGCCCTACCAACCTTTTGATATTATTGGGATAGATGTCCACTAATTCCCCAGTCCATTTCACTCACTTGAGCTTTTCATAAGCTTCAAAAGGGCCCTTCAGTGGATGTTTTCTTCAGTCTCGTCTCTATCATGTCCTTGTCCAACTGATCCTCATCACTCGTTTCAGAGTTAAGGGCAAGTACATCCCCTTGCAGAAAAAGTGGAAGGAAACTAGCAAGGTCGGGCACTTTTTGAAGCTTGTCAACCAATTTCACCTTCTTTATCCATGCAACTATATCACCTTCTCTACTAAATGGTGGTATCACGTCTCTACCCAGTCTCACCATTCCAGAGTCCATATGGCTGAAATAGCTTATGGTTTAAAAAATAAAAAAAAAGCTTTAGGATCAGTAGTATGTTCATATATCTCTATCATACCCTGTTCATAACTATCTCTATCATACCCTGTTCATATCTATCTATCACATTCTGTTCCTCTCAATATGACACCATGGTTATATCTATCATGCCCTCTTCATATCTATCTGCCCTGTCCATATCTAGGGGAACAAATTTTCTGCAAATATAGAATTGTGGACGAAATTGTGGAATTGGTAATCTTAAATGGAATCTGGGTTTTTAATGTAATTTTCAATAATAAATCACAAATTGTTTGATTTTTTTTTCAGATTTTTTTTAATTCTTTCAAAACCTAATAATTGTCTGATTTTTTTAAGCATTTTAATAAATATAACAATAACATAACGTAGTTATTTCTTTAAAATTTGTTTTTACAAATATTTGTAGTTATTTTCCTTATAAAATCCCCAAAAATAATTAAGAGCAAAAATGTTTACATAAAAAAAGAAAAGTGGGTTGTTGATTTTCTGAGAATATGTTAACTAGTCTATCTTTAAATATTTTAAAACTTTTCTAAGAAACCGTATGTAGCAAATGAGATGAAAGTCAGAAGGCCACAGCTCGGTCATGGCCACCGAGATCCATTGCTAAAGTGGAAATGGAAGACAGACATTAGTTGCTATCAAAATTGGAGGGGGGAGAGAAACAAAGATTAAACCAATAAGTTCAACAAATTCATTTCCTTTAAGGCTTCACACAATTTACAAGTAAAAGATTCTAAACAACTTGTTTTATGAATATGAAAGAAAAGTAAATGCTATCACATGCCTACCATACAATTTAGAAATAAAGAAAATAAAATTCTTCAAAACCACCAATCTATGAAAATACTGGCTTGTCTAAGCTTAACATCACACAGTGATTCTCCCAGATTAATAATTGCATCATCTTCAGTGCTTCACTATTGTAAACAAATTTAAATTGAACGAAAAAAAATTCTTTTAATAATATTAACTATCAATGATTATTTTTTTCATATTTATATTTTGTAATCTAAACGAGTTGTATGAATAAGCAACAAATCGCCAAGATGACTAAATAAAGTCAGTATAGTTGAATCAACCTTTAAAGTTGGGTCTGCTCCTCTAAAAAGAAAAAAAAAAAAAATGACCCCAGTATCTAAAATTTGAGCTAAGGCCAGAGTAGAGCAATTTCCTGGTGACTTTTATACAGAAGAAAATATTATTTTGCAAATTCTGTCTCCATACTGTTGACATATATAGGGTTGACACAATCAAAGATAACATTCAAATCAAAAACTCATTTTTTGACAAGAAAAGTCTTTAAAAAAAAAAAAAAAAAAATTGGCTCAACTGAAACAGAAGACAATCACAACTTTGAAGAGTAAAGAGGTACGAGATGATATTGTCATTGATTTTTTTTTTTTTTTGAAAATGTGCACTTTGTCTGACATTTCTCTACACATAATTGACAAAATGAGACAATTCATATTAAAACATTGTAAAGGAGGAGGTGCTATTCCAAGTGTCAATTGTGTTAAGCAACTTCATCTACCAAAATTGTTTGCTTGTCACTTTGCTGTCCTGAAAGCCAAGTTTTTCTAATCAATCAGTCAGCATCATAACAGATAAAACAACTATCATGACCACAGCATTTTGAATGTAATTGCAAGCATTGGGGGGGGGTTCTCATTGATGTTGTAACCTTGGGAGAATGCAATTATCGACTTGTAAGTTAGGCATAAGCATCCAATCTGTAACTCATGTAGATATTGCATTTGAGGATATTATTGCCTTTGTAACGGATTTTGCAGCCTATTGCAAAAGAAACTCATAAATGTTGTCAAATGTCTTTGTTAACAGTTGCCATGTGTTGTGCTTAGCATATATTTTAAATCTTGTTGGTGAAGTATTTTCACACTGGTCAGTATTTGATAATGTTACCCCGCTCACTACTTTCATCAAGTCAGCCTTTTTTTAAAAAGTCTAGTCAGAAAAACTGATACTTAAAATGGCTTGAAGGTTCCTTGCCTAAGAAACAAGTGAAACCACCCCCTGTACCAAATGGTTTAATGTGGTCAAATATTACTCATCCTTTGTACAGTTTTATCAAGGATTCTTTAAGCAAGAGCTATGGCCTTGCAGTAGATAGGATTCTAGAATTAGTAGATGATGGTCGACTACATCATGCTCTTAACATAGTTTACTCCTAAATCTGTATTTTATAAATGAGAACTGCACTCATTTAATAACGGCTTTGACAAACTTCGAAGAAACTAAGTCTCCACTTGTATGTGTTGTTTATAACATAATGGAGGATGTAAAACAGTATTTGCATACTGGTACATCAAACTCATTGTCTTCTGTCTGAACTAGAAAACAGAGAAGGAGAGAGTTATCTCAAATTTCCAAGATTTTTTCAGCACATCTTTTTTGAAACTGAATAAATACCTGGATACTCACCCTACCCTTCTACTGATCTTCTTAAAGAATTCCAAATGTATGTGAATTACCAAGACAATTTACCAAATCCTTTTAATATCATTTTGGAATGCAAATAAGAGTAGATTTCCTCTTCTGGAACAGATTGCCAATAAAGTCATATGGATGCCTGTTACCAGCATAAATGATGAATGTTCATTTTCTCAGTATAAACATTTACTCAATTAAATAGCATGAAAGTCTTACCCCTGACAACACCAAGCAACTCACAGTGTATTACAATGGAGATTTAGCAAAGTGATTTGAAAATTAAATATTTCCCAATTTAAGATATTAGCAATTTTAAATTTGAGCAGTATTTCAACTTTGGATAAGTTATTTCATTTAAATTTTGAATTAATATGTCTAATTTGTTTTTTGATATTTTGTTACAAAGATTTAGTTGTTATAGTTTAATTACTGTTTTGTAAAATTTTAGTCAAAATATTTGACTTTATTCAGATATTTATTATTGAGATTCAAGTAATTTGCTGTTGATACTTTAAATGTGATTTTTATATTATGAATCAATATTTATAAATCAATCTAAATACTTTTACTTAAAAAAACAAAACAAATCGTGTTCCAAATGTGTTCTTAAAGAACAAAGCTCTGAATAAAAGTTCTACTTCAAAAGATAATTATGCACTGTAACATTCCATTGTTTTATTGTCTAGTCAGGTTACATTTTTTTAGTTTTACATATTTTTGGACTTGGTTTTTAATATTTAAAAAAAGATTTGTAGATATTTGCTATTTCTTTATATGCAATAAAACTTTGAATTATGTTTTTGTTTTCAGTTTTAATAATAATTATAGCATATTGTATTGCAATTTTCTTATAAAATACTATAAAAAATGGAAAAAATGAAATTTTCCAAAAGTAAAAACAGAAAAAAATGGACTTTACCAAAAAGTAGAAATGGAATCAAGGAAAATTTGAAACAGAAAATCGGGATACCTTCATATCTATCAATCTCACTCTGTTCGGGATTGTCTATTTCGCTCTGTTCGGTGTTGTCTATCCTGCCCTCTTCAGATGCATTATAATAAGAAATTTGTAATAATTTCTGTAGGTAAATGAGGTTCTATTCCTCAGACTCTGCTTGTACAACACTGAATGCTCCTTCTAAAGACACCATTCTCAAAGTCCTGCATGTGTCACCAACAAAAAAATTTCCACTCCCTTCTCACTGCTTCAGTCCTTTTTATTATGCCAAAACCACAGCCAACTGACAAATCAGCATTCTTGGCTTCATCCTTAGTTACACAGTCAAATGTCATCTTCCAATCTGACCAATAAGCATATATTTGCTATTGTTTGAACTGCACTAAGCCTGTATAAAAGCCAACATTTCAGAATCATACACTTCCAGAATAACTAAAGGGGTGTGAGGAAGATTCATGCCATTTCTCAAAGAAACAAAAGATTGCTGCTACATGTCACATATTGAGGTAAAGAACTTATTATTTTCCTTTACCCCAGATGCAAGCCACTCTGACTAGTTTACTTCTACGTAATTGTTCATTGCTCTATCTTGCCCTGTTCATATCTATCTATAGCAAAAAGGTTGTTAGCTTTTCATTTCTTTCTTTTCAAACAATGCTCACAATCTGCTTCCTCTCAAATACTCTACTGACCATAACAAGTATAGCTTGTTCGACACAGCAGTAAACCATTCTTCCTGTTACCATGCTCACTGCTTTTATCTTTTCATTTACAGCCAAACATTTATGTATGTGAAAAGATAATTTCGTCTGTGATTTATCTGTTTTAAATGTGTAACCCATGATGCCGCCATTTCTTTCTTCTTTAAACAGTTTACATGTGAGACATGTTCAAATCTGTATTCACTCTGGATGTAAGTCATTCGCTTGTTGCTACTCTGGACCTCTTTGCCCTCTGTGGTAATCTCACCCTGTTCATATCTCTCTAGCTAACTCGCCCTCTTCATATCTATTTCAACCTGTTCACATCTATCTATCTCACTTTTATCAAGTTTAAAACATTTCCTATCTTCTTTGATTCCTCAAGATAAAATCAAAAGATGAATAAGAATTGGTTAAATTAACCATTCCCATACAGGAAACATTTCATATTCATCGACCAAAGACTTATTGCTACTGTTGGGTGAAATTTATAAAACATTTTCAGGAAATTAAACTTCTCAAGTCAACTATTTGTTATAGCTCTTTCTAGTACTGGTATATGAAATAAACTGTATTTCCAACACAATTACATACCCATATATGTACCATATTAAAACATGCCCAAACTTTATTTTCTACACAATAACAGACAGTATATACAAACATGCCAAAAAGATATCATGTGAAATATTTGACCAATCAAAGAAAAGTAAAACCCTATTTTCCTCAAGCTTAATTTTGGGAAAAATGTCTCCAAAAAAAAAAAAAAAAAAAAAAAAAAAAAAAAAAAAGAAAAAAAAGAAAAAAAAAAAAAAACAAAAAAAAAAAAAAAAAAAAAAAAAAAAAACAAAAAAAAAAAAAAAAAAAACACAGATTTTGACTGTCTCCAAATCACTCAAACACAAAAGAAGATGTAGCTACATAGCTTTTTTTCTTCCCACCAGAGCGTACTGAAAAACAAAAAAAAAAAAATATGCCAGTGACTTCAAAAGAATTGTCCCCAACAACAACACCAGGGGTGGTCAGTTAATTTTTGCTGATGATCAAAGTCTTTCCTCAACCACATGATCGCCTAAGTTCTGAAGTGATACAATCTATAGAAAAAGTTTGGTTTGATTTGCTTTCTTTCAAATTTTTTTTTCATTTTGAGAAAAATTAAGATTTAAAGTGGGGAGGATGTTAAATTAGGAGGTTTATTTTCACATTGATTACAAATATAAATAAAATGTTCAACACAAAACTGGACCCTCTCTTTATATCCATATTTATGACAGCGGATGTTAAATTTACAATGCAAATATTTATTTTTGTATAGTAACAAAAAAAATGTGGCACAAAGCCAGAAGTGGAGATAAGGAAGGCTTGTCTTTATCTGTCTTATATTAAAAACTTAGCTAGCTACAATCACTGACCCAAACAAACTATACAATATTCCCTGCACCAAATTTACCATTCCTACTATAACCACCATACCTCAAAGTCTTTATGAAGTTCTAACTAGTCACCATATGTACAATTTATCTGTAGGGATGGGGAATAAAATAACTTTTAAAAATGAAAACCCTAATGGATATTTATAATATGAATATATACAAGAAAGTAAAAACAAAATAGTGTTAGTAATAAAAAAATAAAAAAAAACCACAATCCTTAATTGTGGCAGAAATATTAGGTTTGGTTTGGTTTGGTTTGGTTTGTTTTACAGCATATCAACCTCAATGGGTTACTTAATGCCGAAAAAATTTTTATTGCTGATAACTTTTTTACAAAAACATATTGCTGGTATTAAAACCTATTTTTACACTTTCATAGTGTTTTGATCCCAGTTTGGGGGTTATGTATTTGACAAGGCTGAATGCTTTGCTCAAAAATTTTCATCCATTTCTCGACTCTTCCGGTGTACCCATATCTAATTTTCCCCTTAGAACTGAGGCCCTATTGAGCAGGTTGCACATAACCCTGTCATTGGTATTGGGCATTAGCTCTAACTTAGACCCCCCACAAGATTAGTGGTGATGGGATACCAGCTATTGTCTTGAAGAAAGGCGTGCCTGAACTGGCACCCGCCCTTTCCAAATTATATAACTACTGCCTCAAGGAATCTTGTTTTCCAGATTGCTGGAAGTCCTCATCGATTGTTCCTGTCTTTAAGAACTCTGGCGACCCTTCTGACCCTTCTAATCACCATCCTATCAGTCTCTGACCCTTCTAATCACCATCCTATCAGTCTCCTACCCCTCTTCAGCAAAGTCTTCAAAGCCCTAATTAACGCTGAGGTGGTTAAGCACCTTACATCCCATGATCTGCTCTCCGACAAGCAACATGGTTTCCACTTTGCCTGATCTACAGCTGATGTGCTTAAGGCCATCACTGAAATTGTCTACCAAGCTCTTCAAAATAATGGAGAAGCTCGTGCCATGGCCCTAGACATCTCCAAAGCATTTGATAGGGTCTGGCATGCTGGCCTTCTTTGCAAGCTCCAGGGTTATGGTATTACAGGTCAATTGTATGACCTAATACAATCATTCCTATCAAACCGTAAATTGAAGGTTGTTCTCAACGGATTCTCTTCCAGCTCCTATCCCACGAATGCAAGCGTTCCTCAAGGCTCCATCCTAGGCTCAACTGTTCCTTATCTTCATCAACGATCTTCCTGACGCCATAGATTCCCAAGTTGGCATCTACACGGACAACACTACAATTTACTCCTGCCTCAAAAACAAATCTAGTGTCGCTGACAAAACTAACCTGGCCGTTCGTCTCGAAAAGGACCTCCAATCGATTGTGAACTGGGGCAGGAATTGGCTGGTTAACTTTAACGCCTCAAAAACAAAACTGCTCTCTATTAATCACCACTTTCCTGCCCCCCATTAAAATGTCTGATGCTCAACTTCTCGAGAGCACCTCTCTGCAGCTGTTCGGTCTCACATTGACTACTGACCTGAGATGGAACAAATACATTGAGTCAATTGCTTCATCCACCGCAAGGAAAGTTGGCTCCCCGTGCTGCGCCAAGAAATTTTTCTCCCCGGAATCGATCCTTCAAATCTACAAATCAACTATTCACCCTTGCATGGAGTATTGCTGCCATATATGGTCTGGAGTCCCTTCTGTTTGCCTCGGGGTTCTTGATAAGATCCAGAGACGGATATGCAATGTAATTGGCTCTGATCTGCAGTCGCTTCTCTCTGTCTTTTTTACAAATACTTTCATGGAAATTGCTCCGATGAGCTGCTTGCGCTGGTTCCCAGACTTCATGAATTCAAGCGTCCTACGAGGCTGGCATCCTGCTCTCACCCTTTCACTGTTGAAACTGTTAAATGTAGCCATCTCTTCTACTCCAATAGCTTCATATCTCGCACCTCTCGCCTTCCCTATTCCTGTTTCCCTGATAGCTATAATCTCCAACTATTCAAATGTAATGTCAATCGACATCTCCAGTTGCCTTAATCTATCCACTATCCTTCTCCTCATCCTTTCCTCTATCACTCCTATCTGTTCTCGTTCCAAATCTTCTGTAACCCCTTGCGTACTAGTGGCTTCCCACCTTGCTTGGGGTGAATCGATTAAAAAATTAAAAAAATAAAAATCTATTTCTGGGAATATTTTTCCTTGAAGAAATCTATAGCTGGTCATATTTTTTCCAAAGAATTTATAGCTGTTTGTATTGCTGGTATTTTTTTAAAGTATTTATGATAATAATTTTCCCTTCAAAAATTATTGTTGGTAATAATTTTTTTATTATTATTATTACAAAGTATTTCTGGTATTAACACCTATTTTTAGACAAGTTTGGGTGTTAACTATTTGCCCATAGCTGGGACCCTAACAGGTGCTACCACCCTGAGTTAGGGTGGACCTGGGAACAACAGCAATTAAGAGGTGGTTCCACACTCCTCAAAACCTCCTCATCAGAGGCCTTGCTGCTGGACGTAGTTTATTGTCAGGATGGCAAAAATATTAGTTAACTGGGCAAAATTAATACATGACAAATAAACTAAAATAATAAAAAAAAACAATCATTCCACCAAATCACATTCAGGCACAGCAATAAATGTGGAAAAAAATGACACTCAAAAAAACGAAAGGTGTCCCTCATCCACCAGAGAATTGACATCTCTAGTCACCAAAAGGTGGGGGGGTTCTAAAGAAAGTGGGTACAAAAAGTAGACCCTGACTTTTTTTTTTATGCCTAACAACAGATGTTCAGTTATTTATAATTTCCCAACCCAATATAATTTTAAATTAAAAGGGAAATAATATATAAATTATATTTATTAAAATTTTTAATAAAAGAAAAACTTACAGAAAGTAAAAATACTTATCTGAGTGCCCACGTCGTTAAAGAAAGAACGTGACACAAGGTCAAGGTTTAATGTGGGATTTCAGAAGCCATTCAAAAATTGCTCAATCCCCTTGGCCTTCTTCGACATTTTCACTTTTGGGGAGGTATCAGTGGCCGGATTATGACCCCTAACCCACCCTCAAAAGAGAGGTAATGACCCCACCCCCCTGCCTCCAGCCCACTTTCAACAGAGGTAATGACCCCCTCCAGCCCACTTTCAAAAGAGAGGTAATAACCCCCTACACACCACTCTCGAAAGAAAAGTACTGCCTCCCCCAACCCACTCTCGAAAGGGAGGTACTGCTAGCTCCATCCCATTCTCGAAAGGGAGGTACTGCACATACCACTCCCGAAAGGGAGGTACTGCACATACCACTCTCGAAAGGGAGGTACTGCCCCCCTCCCACTCTCGAAAAGGAAGTACTATTCCCCCACCCCACTCACGAAAAGGAAGTACTATTCCCCCCCACCCCACTCACGAAAAAGAGGTACTGCCCCCACCCTACTCTCAAAAAAGAAGTACTGCCCTGCTACCCCCGGCCTAAAGGGCTCAATCTAATTAATTTTGATGTTACCCGGCGAAGAAGCATAAAAAAGAAAGCAGGAAATAAACAAAAAAAACTTTTTTCTTTAAGCTTAGAAAATATAAAAATATTTCTACTGTGAATATAAAAAAAAAAAAAAAAATCATTCTTCCTGTCAAAAAAGCAAGAAAGAGAAAAAAAAAAAAAAAAAAAAAAAAAAATACTTACAGGGGAGACAGAATTGTCAGTCGTTGCAGGAATTTGGAATTGTTGTTGGGTGAAAGGAACTGTTGAATGAAATGAGGGTGAGGAAACAACCCGTTGGGGAGACACACAACAAAGGCACAACATATTTTCAGTTCTGTCCCAATCGTACATTATTATCGATTCTTTTTCTTGGTGAACTCTTTTTTCCGAAAGATTTAATTGGAAGAAATAACCAATTCTTTTGTTTTGTTTTTCAAATAAATAAATGGTAGGTAAAAGTAAAAAACCAAATAGTCTTTTTTTTTCTTTTTTACTCGTTCGAATTCAATAAAAAAGACCAAAATTTGTAGAACTGCAGAGGAGAAAGAATTAAAAAATGTTCAAAGTTCTTCACAAATGAAAGCATTTTTGTAATTTTTTTTTATGTATTCTTATGTTTTTTTTTAATGTTCGGTTTTAATTTCTCCTTTTATTTATGTGACCTTGAATAAAGAAACTTAAACTTTTTAAATAAACAATGTAAAATTAAGAGATTTTTAAAGATGAGGGAGAGTGGATTTTTTAGATTAATTTTTTAAAAGATAATGTGAAAAATTCAAATAAAAATTAAAAAAATAGTTTCTGTATTATTAAAATTTTCTAAAGTGGAAATTCCGGAAATAAAAGATGACATTTATTTAATTAACAAAAGAAATAACTATTTTTAATACTGTTTCTTACTCTAAAAAAAAACAGTTAAAAAAAAAAAAAACTTTTAATTTTGTTTGTATAATTTTTGTGATTATTGATTTTTTTTTTAATTATTTAAAATAAATTATTAAAATTAGAAATAATTGAAATTGTTTAAACACCCGCCCAAAATATTCGAAATATTTTTTTTTACTTCTTAAAACCAAATTTTAAGACCTTTTTTTTTTCAGTGCAGGAGATTCTGTTTACTTTATTTAATTAAGCTTCTGAAATAACTTAAAGATCATTATTATTAAAAAATATATATATATTATTAATAATTCTTATTATTTGACCTCTATTTGTTATTCTTGTCTTTTAGTTTAACTGATTCAAAAATAAGATTATTTAAAAATAAACCCTTATTTTACAAAGTCAAAAAAAAAAAAGTTTTAAAAAACTTTTACTTGGTGCCAGACGAACTTCAGACAAGTTGTTGCTTCTTCTTTGGGATTTGGTTTATATTCAATTATCCTGGCTATTATTAAATAAATAAGGATTCTTAAGATTGATTAATAACGTAAACAAACATTTTAAGGCAGAAAAATGATAATTTTTATCATTAAACAATAAAAAAAAGCATTCGTTTGTTCCGTTTTTGTTTTGTTTTTATGTTGAACGAAAGCCGAGTAAAAGAAGACGGTTAGTCATATCTATGCTGAATAATAGTGTAATAAATAAATAAAGTTCCAGAATAAAAATAAATATTTAAAATCCGAAAGAAAAAGGTACCAAATATAAAAATACTTTTTTGTTTCCTTTCAAAATTTCAAGTCTCATCCGCCATCAGTGCGAAAGTTTCCAAAGAGTTTTTTGCTGGGACATATAAATCCAAAAGAAATTGGTTTTCTGAGACAAAACATCGATTTACGTTAATTTCCACTTTATAGCAGCCAGTATTCGCTTTCAGTCAAAGATTCTTTCAAAGAAAATTCATTTTTTTTTTCTGTAATTAAACCATTAAAAAAGTAAAAACAACTCCACAGTTGGTCGAAAATTTTCTGGAAATGCCAAATTCACAAGAAAGATAACACAAACTCCAACTTGAAGAAATGAATTACCTCCCCTTGGGATACAGACCGCATCATCTTTGTCACCATCATTCAATTCCCGGGAAAACTGTAAAAGTCCCCTGAAAGAGCTCTTTTTTTTTTTTTTTTTTTTTTACAGTAAAGTTCACCTTGTATAAAGCCCGGGGGCCACTCGAGGTAGAGGGTTACGTTAACGGTTCTTTATATGGATAGCAAGGGAAGATAACAGTTATCTCTTGACTTAAACTGGTTAAGTTTGTAGTGATCAAGTAAATATCTTCTTGGATGTCTGTTCCACAGGCCAGTGGTTTGCGGGAAGAAACTGTGGAACATACTTTTTGCCAATGGAATACAGAGGGAATGTGGGTGGTTTATGACTATGTAAGTGGCATGGTGGGCCCTATCCCCAAAGGTTAAACCTGGTGGAATCAAGGAATGTAGTTCATCTGTGAAAGATTTAAAAAAGTTCTTGGAGAACGGAATTATTAAATTGCCTGAAGGATAGCAGAAGATAATGTAATGAATTGGTAAATAAGTTATTCAATCATCTTTATGCAAAAAAATTTTTTTTTAATCACTTCACCCCAAGCAAGGCAATAATGCCACTAAGATGCAAAGAGCTACTTAATCTATATTATAAAAGAAGAAATGATTCTCTATCCATCATTGTCTGCATCTGAATGTGCATGCGCGTCTATGTAATGTATATGCATATGTCAGTATTGCATGAGTGATTTACATGTACTTATGTCAGTTAATATGCACACAAGCATGCACATACACACACAATTTGACAGAATTTGAAAGAAGACACTGGAATAATACATTTTTCACCAAAAGTCTGGACAACTCATACCCTGGGCTGAGCAACAAAATCAAAATTGGAGACAAAGAAAAAAACAACTCAATATTTGAAAATCTAAAAAAAACAAATAATCATAAGGGTTTATTGAACTTTACAGAAATTATTTGTTAATAAATAATGTTATTTTGTAGAAATATTTTTGTGTCTGTCATTGAATTTGAACTATATATGCACACACATAAATATGCATACAAACTCACAAACATATATACATGTACACACAATTTGAAGGAAATTGAAAGGCATATCTATAATGTGAGAGCTAATTTCCCTTTCTGACTGGCAACAAACCCTGTGTAACAGGAAAAGAGTATAAACTGAAATGTGCAGCCTGATGGGTGTATTAAGGAAGAAAGATATATTCTCCATTTGTATTTCTCTTATTATCGTTATTATTATATCCATAATATAATAACATCTTATTTTACGGACAGAACAGAATAGCTGAAAGAAAAGGAATGATAAACACGCTTTGTTCTCAGAGTTTTATGCCACTATGTCATATAGAAAGTTATATATAAATATTTACGCATATCCCATACACAGAAAACATAACACATATCTACATAACAAGCAGAGTGAAAAGGAGATAAAAAAATGAGAATCTTATGTGTAATAATTCGCCATGCTTGAGATTCCCAGCTGCTGGAGATTTGTCTGTGTTTCTGGAGAAGCCATATTTAGGATTCCACATTCGTGTGAGCTGCATTCATCTGCTATGTCTCCATCAGGCAATTAGACTAATCAACCACATAACGAAACTGGCAAACATGGACAAATGTGCCTGCAATAAGATGTAGTGTCAAAAGACTGTTTTTCCTTTGACACCACTATTATTTTAACTACTTCACTCCTCAGCAATGTTTATTGTTTTAAAAAGTGATGATTAGAATTGTCATAAAACCTAAACATATGACAAAAGTTAATTTGTGCATTTATTTTTTGTTCTTGAGAAATGACAACAAAAATATTAAACCCTATTTATTAGATTGTTTATTTACAAGAATAATGTTATATTTACAACATTCTAATGGATTGTGGTTCTGATTGAAGAATCAGTGAACCAAGTTCGAATTCCAATTGAGTTCATTACATTCACTTATGTGCTAATATCCTTGGGAAAGGTATGAATCCATCTTTTCTCCCACCAGCTATAGGTAAATAGCAGGACAGACTGAATTCTATAGCCTTGGTTGGCAACCAGTCTGGGAGAAGGAAAACTCTGAATTCAAATCAACCTGGAGAAGGTTGGGCTCTGTCAAGCTGTCTTGCCTAAGACACAGCACTTCTACTGCAGCAGCTGCACATGAGATGACCCTATGACCCTAATGGGTTACAAGACTTGTGATCATGAGCCTGGGATTGTGAGCTCCTATAGTGGGATTAGGGCAATGATACCTGCTTCAGACAGAAGCAGGAGGTCAGATTTGGACTCAAGAAGATGGAGTTAATTTAGTAAATACACAAAAATAGAAAGTGGCATAAAACAAGACTGTATCTTCTCACCAGATTGATTCAACCTTTACAATGAGGCAATCTTGAGAGAATTAGAAGTACTGCTGGCATTTATTATTGGTGGCCACAATCTTAATGATATGCAGATGACACTGTTTTTATTTACATTATTCAGGCTATTGTTCTCATCTTTGTCGCCATATTTATTACAACGTTTCGGCCGTTGTACGCTCCGGCCTTCTTCAGGTGGTCGGAATGTCGAACTCAACCCTTTATTTCACTCACTGGGGTAGACTGTTCTAGTTCCACGTGCCATGTTTAATGGATGTCAGTTATCAGTTATCTCCTGTTAATTTCCCTCTGAAAGTTCTCCACTGCCTTAACCGGGTATTGAACTCACACTCTTTTCCCTTTAAACTCCACTCTTGACTCATCTGGAGAATCCTTGCCTAACTTTCCACTTCTCTGTTGAGTGATATCCATATAACTCCTTCCATGGTTTCTACTATCATCTCTAATCTGGATCCCCACAAAATGTGTGGACCTCATGGTATCCCTGTAATAGTCCTTAAGAAATGTGATTCAAACTGGCTCTTGTTCTCTCTAAACTGTATAATAAATATCTCAGTGTCTCTTGCTCTCCTGCTTGTTGGAAATCTTCATCTATTGTTCCAGTCTTAAAGAATTCAGGTGAACCATCTGACACTTCCAACTATTAGTCTTCTACTTCTTTTTGGTAAACTACAAGAGACCCTAATCAATGCTTAATTGGTTAAGTATCTCATATCACAGGCCTTTTTTTCTGACAAGCAATATGGCTTTCGTATCTCTAGGTCAACCCCTGATGCATTAACAATTATTGTGGAAAAAGTCTATCAAGCTTTAGATAAAGCTTTGGTAAAGCTTGGACTGTTGCTTTAGATATCTCAAAAACATTTGACAAGGTATAGTATACCGGTGTTCATAAATTGAAAAGTTATGGTGTCTCCAGACGAATTTTTGAACTGATTCAGTTTTTTTTATCAAATCATGAAATGAAAGTTGTCCTGAATGGCCACTCTTCTAGATCCTTTCTTACTAATTCAGGTGTCCCCCAAAGATTCTATCATTGGTCCTGCTTTGTTCTTAATTTTCACCAATGTCCTTCTTGATGGCATCAGCTCTCAACTTGGTATGTATGTTGATGACACAACCATTTAATCATGTCCCAATAAGTCTGATCAGTTTGATAAAGTTAAAATGGCAGCTGATCTCAAAAATGACCTACATTGTTATTAACTAGGGAAAGGAATGGCTTGTTAATCTTAACACCTCCAAAACAAAACTATTCTTTATTCATCATCTGAGAGAACCCTCTCTGCCTTCCATCAGCATGGCTGATGCTAACCTTCAGGAGAGTAACTTGTGACTTCTCAGATTAAAACATTCTCAGCTGACATGAAGTGTAAAGATTATATTGAATCCATTGCTAGGTCTGCTGCTAGGAAAGTTGGTTCACTGTGTCATGCTCTGCTGAATCTATCTTATATATCTATAAGTCTACCATTTTTATACCTCAAATATAGCTGCCACATATAGTCCAGTGCTCCTGCTATATATTTACAAATTCTTGATAAAATCTAAATCAGTACTATTGGTCCTGACCTAGCATCTTGGTATCAGTCACTTTAACAGTAAAGTTGCTCCCCCATGCCCAGTGGTGTAGCTAGGGGGGAGGCGGACTGCCCAGGGTGCCAGCACAGGAAGAGTGACACAATGTCATCCCCCAATAAAAATTTTCAACCAGGCTAAGGTGCCAAAAATAGTCTGAAAACAGTGGTAGAGACATAGGGTTTCGCAGGTGGGCATATGACTCCCCAGAAATTATTTATGACCCCCCCAGTTTTGTCCCCCCGTTAGAAATTTTCTAATAAATTGTCGGGAAATTTGTGAGTAGGAAAAATAGCAATGTTTTCAGCTTTTGATTTGAACTGATTATTTTGTGGTATTGGATTTTGTCTTGGATCATACATGTAAACAGTAACGTACCGGTCAGTAGAGTAAAGTAGAGGTAGAGCATGTATGAAAATTTAGCTACAGCTAACCATTTAGCATAGGGTGAATCAGGGTCATTGGGGTGACATTTGAGCGGACCGCCCCGGGTGACGTTTACTCTAGCTACGCCACTGACCATGCCTTTTCTTATTAGAATTTAATTTGAGAACCACTACTACAACTACTACTACTACAATGTTTTACAAGTTCATGTTCTAGCCTTTTTTCTAATCATTGCCCCAATTTTTTCCCTTGTTTTCAAATCCAACTCCCAAATTTGGCTCCAAAAGCCTTGATCCTTATCAGACATATTTTCTGACAAATGAGAGAGCTGGAAAATATCAAAAGGAATTTGACTACCATTACTCTGACCAGGGTGTCATAAAGTCTGGGGGTAATAAGAATATATTTTCTGATAAATGAGGGCCAGGAAATTGTATAGCAATTTTGGAGGGAAAAGTTCCTGATCTTTTTGAGCCCCCTAATCTCCATAAATACAGAGAATATCTGCCTCTTTGGCAGTGAGTACTTGACACCGTCTGTGATAACATCAGGTTGGCAATAGAACACCAGTCCTCTTTGGAACTTGTTTCAAGAAAGAGATCTACCTGCTGGACTTTAAATACAGAACATTAGCCCACTACTAAAAACTAATTGAGATCTAATCCTTGCATCTATAAATTCTTGTTGTTGGCCTATGAACTCACTCACTACAAAATTCAGATCTTCTAACAGTTTCCTTCTCAACAAGAGTTCCGAAGAAATCTATGTAAGTGTTATGTTAACCCTTAAGAACAATTTATTCACTTAAAGAACTTTTAGGCACTTAGAAAAATATTTTGAGCAACGCTTTTTTTGAACGATTTTTTATTCCTTTAAGTTAAAGGAATTTTGTTCCTTTGTGTATATACCTTTACCTTTATTTGTGTATGCAAATAAAGATTTTATTTTACACCCCGAGCAAGACTTTCAATCTTTATTCTTCACCCTAAAAGAAAGAATTGTCTGCTCTAAACTTTCAAGCTGTTGTCGCTTTTATCAATTCTGTCACCTATAACCCTTTCATGCGGGAAAGCTGGGATAAATTTCCCACAGGATTCCTCCCTGGTTAAAAGTCCCTGTTTGTTGGGGCGCACCCACCTTCTCATCAGAATGGACTGATCTCTCTACTACTAATAGGACAGTTCTATAGAGTTCTGGGGAGATCAGGTGACCCTCACACTTCCGTCTCTCTACCGGAAGATACAGTTGGACTTTATACTCTTTCTGATTGTTACTGACTAACCTGCATTCGTTTGACTACTAATCTCTCTGTTGTAAATACCTCTTCAGATATACCAGTATTTTTCACTACATATGTGTTTGTCCTTATTTCAATACACACACTCAGAAACACTCAACATCTCAACACTGTTGCAGAAACACCACATGTAGTGCATCTATGGCAATAGCGGTGTGTCTAGGGCAAGATAGCTTGATGGAGCCGATTCCTCTTCAGACTAGTTTTTAATTGAGAAAGTTTTTCTTCTCTTAAAGATCTGATAAGGATGGGGAGAAGTGACAGATAACATATCTTTCTCAACTTAAGGGTATTTGTGTGTAAGTAGACATAACAAACCCAGCTGGAATTTTTTTTCTGTCTTTCTTTCTCTTGTATTTGTGTATATCCTTTTACTAACTTTTTGTATATAGATAAACATTTTCTTTTATTGTTATGTCCCGAGCAGGAGTTTGAGTCTTCATTATTCTGCCTAAAAGAGAGAATTGTCCGCTCTAATCTTTCAAGCCATTGTTGCTTTTATCAATTCTGTCACATTTAACAATAACCCTTTCATGTGAGAAAGCCAGGACAAATTTTCCACATTCTCTAAATACTTTCATTTACACTTGAATTGGCAAAATTGGTAAGTTCTAAGCTAATAGTTTCTTTTCTCAGAATCCTCACTTGTGGAACTCGGTTCCAGCTTCTTACTTTTCAGTCAAGTTTGATCTTCAAAAATTTAAATGCAATGTCACTCGTTATCTACTGTCTTCCTGATGACTCTCCTATTGTTCCTGCTCTCCCAGTGATGCTTCTGTTTGCTAAATCTTTCATACCCATTAACCCCTTGTGTCTTAGTGGCTTTACTGCCTTCCTTGGGTTGATCTTTATTAAAAAAAAATAATGACACATGGGTTAACAAATGTGAATATGAGAAAGAACAATGAAAGAGCAGGAACTAAGAAGATAGATGATAACAATTGACACTACATTTAAATTTTTGATAGTGGGTAGATCAAGGTAACTGGAGGTATCTCTCAGGGTCTTTTAAAAAAATTACAACAGCAGTTTTACTACATCCAATCTCACCAATGATGGCATGTTGAGAGAGACCTTGTTTTTGCAGCTCAACAATTCTGCCATGTTCAAACTTTCAATTTTTTAGCCTTTGCAATGTTTTACCTAATGTAACATGAGATAGCAGATGTTGACTGTACTAATGCTTGAACACAAATGACTAAATTTTGTTACATGTTTAATAATCAAAGCTTTGTTTAAATATGCTCTTAAACTTTTGACCTGCTAGTATTTTGTCTAATTTACTAGTATTCAAATTTTTTGTATTAAATGCTAAAAAAAATTTTTTGTATTAAATGCTAAAAAAAATTTAATTTTTATTTTCCCTTTTCTTATTTTCAGTTTTTGAAGCTCTATTTAAATAAGTGGTTGAGTCTAACAATGCAAAAAATATCTTTTTCCTTTATTTTCATTGGCCTTAAAATTTTGGTCAGCAGTGTGTATATACATGGTATGATGGATATATTGTCATCTAAATTACGTAAAAATGAAAATAACACTATATAATAGCAATAAGAACATCTTATTTTAACAGATATATTTACCAAAATTATACAAAAATATTGGCCCTGATCTGGTGTCTTGTCTGCAGTCACTCTCTCACAGATGTGCCGTCGCCTCTCTCTATCTTTTCTACAAATACTTTCATGGTAATTGCTCTGATGAGCTGCTTTCACTGGTTCCCAGACTCCATGAATTCAAGCGCCCTACGAGGCTGGCATCACGCTCCCACCCTTACACTATAGAAATTTTTAAATGTAGCCGTCTCCTCTACTCCAATAGCTTCATACCTCACACCTCTCGCCTGTGGAACACTCTTCCCAATTACTGTTTCCCTGAAAGCTATAATCTCCAACTATTCAAATGTAATGTCAATCGACACCTCCAGTTACCTTGATCTACCCACTATCCTTCTCCTCATCCTTTCTTCTATCACTCCTATCTGCTCTCGCTCCAAATCTTCTGCAACCCCCTGCATCCTAGTGGCTTCACGCCTTGCTCGGGGCGTAATGCTTAAAAAAAAATAAAATAAAATAAATAGAAATGCTAATGAGTAAATTTATTCAATAAAATCACCATTGGCTTCAACCACGGCCTCCAGACTTCTTCAGAATCTCCTGCATCTCTTCTGCACAGTCTCCTTTTGAAGTTTTGAATGCTGCCACGATCCTTGCCTTCAGTTCATCTTTGGTGTTACAGGGAGTTTTGTTGGTCTCTCGCTCAACTGTGCCCACATGTCAAAAGGGATTGCAGTCCGGGGAGTTAGGTGGCCAGATGTAAAGGGTTATGTGGTTTCAGCAATTGTCTAAGTTCTCCTGCTTGTGTGGCATGGTGTAGAATCCTGTTGCCAGACACAGGGTCTTCCAGCAGCCACCCTCTTGACCCAGGGCAGCACTAGCTTCTCAAGGCACTTGATGTAAGCCTCCATGTTGGGAGTTCTTATCAGAATGATCAGAGTGATTTTTCAAGCTGCTGTACCTCATAATTGCCATTAGACTCATCCAACTCTTTTTGAATCCTCTGCACTGTCCTCAGATGGAACCCAAACACTCTGAAATATTTTTATTGGAGCTTTCAATGTGAATTCTAAGCAGAATGAATTGTGTAATGGTGCTCTTTTTCTCACAGATGATGCCTAACTGACCTACTATACTCTGCAGTCAACAAAATCAAAACAATCAATGCAAAATATAAAACAGTGACACCATATATATATATATATATATATATATATATATATATATATATATATATAAACTTAGGAGATCAGTCAATTCCACTACCTTGGTTTCAACTTTTCAGTATCATCAGGCAGTTTGTATCAATTGATTTCCCAGTGCTTTATTTTTTTTTTAAATTATTAATGAATACTATATTATTTTTAAAAATAAATAAACAAATGCACAATGTTGGGTATGATAGGAAGGGAGGAAGAGACTGCAAAGAAAGAGAAGTGGGAGGAGGAAAGAAAGGGTATTGTAAATGTATCAGTGGGGGGGGTAATTGAATTGTACATATTTTTTATCCAGCCTCATATGGAATTAAGAGGAATTTTTTTTGTATGGATGCAATGGTTCATAACTTCGGACCTCTGATTCAAAAGATCTTTTGGATTTGGAAATGTCATTATTACTAACTTTTCTTGTTGACAGAAGTTGCAGATGTTATTATGGTTGTTGTAAGGTTTCACTTTCTTTAAAATTTTCCAGTTTATAATCAGATCTTTTCCTATTTTTCTCATTTAAAAGCTGTACATGTTAAATTTTTATTTTATTTTTATTTTTCAACCATGTATTGATCACTTTTTAATACTACTGTTTCCTGGTTTGATCCAGCTCTGACCATGAACCTTGTCAGTATTATATATATATATATATATATATATATATATAAAAAATATCAAATTGAACATTGAAGTCAACACTTAGAGAAGTATTATATATATATATATATATATATATATAAAAAAGAAGAGGGGTGCCGCAAACGTTTTTGGTTGTAATGTGGATTTATTGAGAAAAAAATATTATACTTTGTTTTACATAATTTCACGACACGTGTTTCTGGTCTGGTCTCTCGCAACCGTCTTCAGGTGAAAGTGGAGATTTTTACATATTATTAAAAATAATAAATTTTTCTTCATGTTCAATGTGGAATATTCTCGATATGAGACATTCTGTTTGTGTGTTGGCAATCCGAATTTTCTTTCTAGAATTGTCAATGAAGAGTTCTGCGTGAAGGGTCATAAAACAATTAAGGTTTATCCAGCGAGTAGTTATCGGCATTTAATCTTTTAATGTTTTAGTGACCTCTATGTGCTCTTGGATCTGTTTCTATTTTGGCTTGTTCCTGTCAGCATGCGTGTATATATGCGTGCGTATATTTCCTTACTACAAGGAATTCGTAAACTTATTTGTACTTATACACGCATACACACACATACGCACATACACACTATCCCACCACAAGTAGTCAGTACACACACACATATACACACATATTTCCCAAGCTACATGGAACCAGTACACACACACACACACACACACACACACACATACACACGCACACACACACACGTGCTTCTTAAGTTGTCAACATCCGCATATACATACATAAATGTATGTATGTGTACATACACATATATATATCTCCTCGTGTCTCCCGTATATGAGTGTGCGTCTATGTATGTGAGCGATCATTGTATTTGGTCACCCTGTGTGCATGTTTTTTTTTGGGGGGGGGGTTACGATCTATTCAGTTCGGGTTTGAATTTGTCTATAAAGTTTTTTCCTGTATTTGTAGATACGAGTAATTGTCTGTTTGATATATCGGCATGATATTAAACTTACCCTGGTTACATTTGAAAATGTGTTGTGATACAAAAAGTTTTCTGTTGTCTGTCAATTTTATATTGCTTTTGTGTAGGGAGACCCTGTTGTTCAGTTGTTGGCTGATGCCTATATATGACTTCTTACATTTTGTGCATTTAAATTGCATAAACTACATTTTTGGAGTTGCAGTTTAAGTTTTTTGTTTATTGTGAATGTTTTTTTTTGGTTTTCAAAAGTGTAGGAGTTTCCTTCTATAATGATGTCACAAACTCCACATCTTTTTTGTTGCATTTTGTGACTCCTGTATTTTGTGTTGACTAAATTTAGATGAGGTTAATATGTGTTTTAGGTTTCTAGATTGGCGTTTGCTCTTAATTATTTTGGTTGTTTTTAGTATATTATTCAGTTTATTATTCTTGCTAAGTAAATCTAGATTTTTTTGTGATTTCTGGGAATATTTCTGGGTTGTTTTTGTTGTACGTTGAGACATATGCTAGAGTTTGTTCGATGTTACGTTTCTTTTTATTTCTAAGTTGGTCTAGAGGAATTTCTTTCGCGAGTTCAATACCTTTGTTTATTAGTGTTGTGGGGTAGTCTCGTTTCTTGAGAGTTTTATGTAGTTCTTCTAAGCGGATTTTTTGGAGATGTTTATCAGTCACTATTGTACAAATTCTACGTGCTAGGGAATAGGGGATGGATTTTAGGCAGCTTTTTGGGTGATGGCTCTTGAAATGAACGTATTGTTGGGTGTCTGTGGGTTTGTGGTAGATATCTGTGATTATGTGGTTGTTTTTATTTCTAATGAGTATATCTAAAATGGTAATTCGTTAAAATTATATTCTTGCGTGAATTTGATTTTTGGGTGTAAGTTTTGAAGTAGTGTATGGAATTGGTTAATATCACCCCATGATGATTTCCAAAAGATGAAGCAATCATCTAGATATCTTTTCCAAGATTTTGTGAATTGGGTCTTTATATTTGTCCCATATATTTGTTCTATCTTTTCATAGAGGTTTTCTTCTAGGTAAGCTAATGTTAGGGTGGCATATGTTGGTGCCATTTTTGATGTGTGTGTGTGTGTGTGTGTGTGTGTACTGGTTCCATGTAGCTTGGGAAATATGTGTGTATATGTGTGTGTGTACTGACTACTTGTGGTGGGATAGTGTGTATGTGCGTATGTGTGTGTATGCGTGTATAAGTACAAATAAGTTTACGAATTCCTCGTAGTAAGGAAATATACGCACGCATATATACACGCATGCTGACAGGAACACGCCAAAATAGAAACAGATCCAAGAGCACATAGAGGTCACTAAAACATTAAAAGATTAAATGCCGATAACTACTCGCTGGATAAACCTTAATTGTTTTATGACCCTTCACGCAGAACTCTTCATTGACAATTCTAGAAAGAAAATTCGGATTGCCAACACACAAACAGAATGTCTCATATCGAGAATATTCCACATTGAACATGAAGAAAAATTAATTATTTTTAATATGTAAAAATCTCCACTTTCACCTGAAGACGGTTGCGAGACCAGACCAGAAACACGTGTCGTGAAATTATGTAAAACAAAGTATAATATTTTTTCTCAATAAATCCACATTACAACCAAAAACGTTTGCGGCACCCCTCTTCTTTTTAATATACATACTTTTCTCTCGTTGGAACCACTACAACATATTTCTTTTATATATATATATATATATATATAAAATATCAAAGTGAACATTGAAGTCAACAATTAATTTGAGGAAACAGGCTGTTTCATGCTAGACGCAGTCGTCAGGCCACGAGTGTTGTTTTTTTCTCGGCTATCCAAGAAAAAAAAAACCAACACTCAGATAGCCGAGAGAAACACTCAGATACCTGAGAAAAAAACAATACTCAGGACCTGATGATTGCATCTAGCATGAAACAGACAGTCGCCTCTAAGTGTTGACTTCAATGTTCACTTTTATATTTACACACGCTCTATCGCTGATATTGAGCACTTTATCCCATAAATATAGCACACCTTAAAAGTATATTTATATATATATATATATATATATATATATATATGAGAGAGAGAGAGAGAGGTAATAAAAAACCATACTCCTTGTATTATATAAAAAGTGATGATAAAGATATTCTTTTTTACTTAGTTGACATGTTGGATCACAATTTACTCTTGAAATTACAAAATTTTCTGCTGATCCTTCTGTTCATCAGTATTTGATATTGAATAGTATTTTTTGAACTGGGCTAAATTTAAAACCTGGCAGACATTAATGAATTAAATGAGACACAGAACCATATAAGGAAAAAATTTTCTTCAGAAGCCATGATCAAAGGATTGGTGATTGTCACACTGAGGTCATTAACATCTGATGGATTTGAAATTTAACCTAGTTTATAAAGACTGCAGAAGCAACTCAAAAGTTTGTAATTTAAAAAAAAAAAACTTTATTGTGCTCTCACATGTCAACTAAATAAAAAATATGCAAAGAATATCTTGTCATTATTTTACATAAATATATAAGGTATATTTAAGCAGCAAGAATTCATCCAATTTTGCTAAATTCAACCTTGTGTCCATAAAGAAATACATTAAAAAAATTAATTATGCTGTCATTGTGTCATATCCATAAAAAAAATATAAATTAATTATAGCATCAAAAATAATTATAAGAAAATAATTATAACAGTTATAATTATCATTAATTCACTGTTACAGACAATTACTGCAGTACAAAATTTAAAAAGAAAAGATTCAAAAAAGCAACTTGTCGTCAAAGTATATGAGTCGGTTTACCACTCCATAGAAACTAGCATCCAGTTGGTAAGACAGGGGTGAGTGAGCTGTAATTCAACACACCTCTGTATTCAAGCAAACATTGCCACAATTTTGTGTAACACAAAATAAATAAACTGTATTCAAACAAACATAATGGTTAATGGCTATTTATCTATCACAATATCTACACTAGAATCAGCAGCCAACCAGGAGTAAGAGAATGGGATTGCCTAAGTGGCAGAATAGAACATTCCAGCTTGCTACATCTACCAGCTTTTTTAACCTCTGGGACTGGAGAGCTTACAAAACAGCTAAACATTAATCTGATTATTCAAAAGAAAAGATTCTCTATATGAATGAGAAGAAACAACAAACAATAACGAACAACAAACACAATATATAAATTAACAAGATTTAATTATAACAAGACAATATATAAAAACATTAATACAATTAACTGTGAAATACGTGCTATACATTTCTGTGTGGAAAGATGTCTGAGCTGGAATGTCAAAATTCACTTAGCTTCGGTTATTCGCCTGAAATAAAGTATGGTTTTCTTTTTTCCCTTTTCTCTCTCTTTTGTTTTATATTTCTCTTCATTCTTTTTATTCTCAGTTCAGTCATTTTCACTAGAGCATCAATATCTTTTGATATATTGTCCTTTCTTCAATGTTATGTGTTTTGACTCCAAGACTCTCTTCTTCACATCAATGTAGAAGTCATAATTTGAGTAGGAAGATTTGGTGCTGTATAAGTTGTAGCATGCATCCAATTGAATGGGTTACACATTCCTGTTTTAGTAATTCACATGTGCATTTGGGATATGCCAAATAGTATGATGAGTTGAAGTGGATTTTGTCTCCATTGTGTAATTTCCTTTGTTTGACAGCAGCAAGCGAAAAGAGATGTTACTCACATAAGACTCAGATTCCAACTGATTCATGCCAATGTTTTCCCAATCAACATTTCGTACTTGATCACTTGATTCTACACATGTGTGAGAATCTATTTTAACTTTCATTCAGACATGTTACAGGGGTCACCAGAATGTCTGACCTAATTGTTCTTGTAGTCAGTGTCTATAATTACGGATGGAAAGAGAGATGGTTCGCTAAGTGTAGAATGTGTGTGTTTATGGGTTTTGTCTGTGTAAGGATATAACATCACTCATTCTAAACCAACGAGAATTGATCCTACTTTTCTCCTCTATACACACAAACATGTAACATTCTCAGTATCTGACAAGCGGTTCATACAGACAGGTCATCAACACATGTGGTAACAAAAAATTTGCCTCCTTTTCCTTTTCAGGCCATAATAGTAACCTTTACTTTTTAGAAGTCAATAAAAAGTTGAGGTCAAAAATCCCAGACACTTCTCATATTTTCTAACTTAATTATCTGGACACTCATTACACACATGTATACAAACATACAAGAGAAACTGTATACATTTTACTTATTCTTTGTTGTATCATTCTATCAGATTTCAATCCATATTTGATTTACATTTAACCCCAAACTCACCATTTTACCCAACATTACTGTCTCTTATTTCTCCAACACCACATAACAAACAAATAATAAATAATATTTGTTTTGTTCTTACCACGTTTTGCTGTTTTGCATTTTTACAAATATTATTGTACTTTCTTTAAAGATATTTCAGTTGATAAAAAAATTGATGAGAAAAAGGAATTTGTATTGACCTTTCTCAAGGTTTTTTTCAATTATTGAAACTTTGTTGAATAATGTATAGGGGGTCCTTGATTATTTTAGAAATCTGTTCCTATGGCTTGTCGTAGCCTGATTTTTGACGTAGGTTTTTGGCACTTTTTTTCTTTTTCGGGCCATACTAATAACATTTATCACTTAGCACTCAACAAAAATTTGAGATAAGAAAACCCCAAACACTTTTTCCAACTTGATTATCTGGACACTCTTTACACACATCTATAAAAAAAAAAAAAAAACATATGAGAAAAACTGTATACACTTTACTTATTCTCTATCTTATTATTACTCTTTCCCTTGTTTCTCCAACACCACATAACAACCAAATAATAAATAATATTCGTTTTGTTCTTTTCACATCTTGCCATTTCTCATTTTTACAAATATTATTGTACTTTCTTTAAAGATAAAGATCTGTTCCTATGGCTTGTCATAATCTGATTTTTGATGGAGGTCAGAACTCACAATTTTACTCATTATTACCGTCTCTCGTTTCTCCAACATCACATAACAAACAAATAATAAATAATACTTGTTTTGTTGTTTCCACGTTTTGCTGTTTCTCATTTTTACAAATATTTTTGTATATAAAATTGTTTGTGGGTGGTTAAAATTATTTACTCAGAGTTCAAACTCCCCTGCAACCAACAAAGTCTGTCTGTTTAATTGTATTTATTTTTTGTATTTTCTCAATTTTTGAATAAGTATGACTTTGGGATCAAAATTTTAGATAAACTGCCCATGTTTTGCTCAGTGTATGTTTAAGTACTTTCAACCATCTCAATCATCTTCATAAACTGTTTTTTTTGTCTATATCCTAGCATTTTTATATATAATATAAAGAAGAATTTTTATAATAAGAATTTTATACCTTTTTATATCTGAAAGGCGGTTCAGTAGAATAATGAATTGCAGCTTGGATTGAGGAATTAGAAAGCTGAGTTTGAATTCCTCTTGAGTTCATTACATCCATTTATGTACCTTGGGAAAGGTATTAATCCAACTCTTCTCTCCCCCAGCAATGGGTTAATTAGTAGGACATACTGGGTTCTAAAGCCTTGGGTGTCAACTAGTCTAGCAGAAGGAAAGGAAAACATTGAATTCAAAACCATAAGTAACCCTGGTGAAGTACATACTATAGATTTGAGGCAGGGGTCCCCAACATTTTTAGACTACTGATCACTTCATGGAAACCTTGACCTCTCATTGACTCCAGGCATGTACAAGAAAATAAATAATAATAATTAAATAGATGTGCAGTTTCCATATTCATTAAACTGCATACCAACCCCTGCTTTCCATATACGTCAGTAAGGGAAACTGCATATGAAGCTCTGCAAAGCTGTTGTTCTGTATCCTCTCCCCCATGAATATTTCTCATGAAATATAGGGAAACAAAAAGGAAAAACTATTTACTTTCATTTCAGAAAGACAGACCTCTGTAACAGGTGTCACCTGACCGTCATCCAGCCACTGTTAGCACAAACAGCATAAAGGGGATAAAACTCCTTGGAAACTATCCCTTGTCCAGAAAGGAGCGACATGAGTGACAAGTGTCACCGGACTGTTATTGTGTGACTGCTCACATCAAACAAAAAAAATAACTATCAGGACATAGAACGTTCTAACGTTGAACAACTGCGGTCAGTTAGATAATGTAAAATAGGAGATTAGTAGGCTAAAAATCAATATCTTAAGTGCATGTGAAACTAGATGGCCAAACAGCAGAGATTTTGTCAATGATAATCACAGGATTATTTATGCAGATGGAGAGAAAAATGATAAAGAAGTAGGATTGATACTAGATCAAGAATTCAAGAAATTGGGATACTACCAATTATCCAAAAGAATTCTGATAGTCAATCTGAAAGGAAAGTCTTTCAACTTAGCAATCATAATAGTGTATGCACTGACAGCACAAAGTAAGAAAGAAAAAAATCAAATCTTTCTAATCCATGCTAGACAATGCCAAAGCTCACTGCAGATCACAAAAGTCATAATTATTATGGGAGATCTGAACACCAAAGTAGGCAGGAAGAGGGCAGAGGATATAGCCAGAAAATTTGGACTAAGAACCCACAACAAACATGAAGAAAAATGGATCCAATGGTGCACAACCAATGACCAGGTAATAACCAACACGTGATTCCAAGAACATCCAAGACAATTATGGACATGGAGGAGTCCAGAAAGAGAAACTAAAAACCAAATTGACTACATAACTATCAACAAAAGATTCAGGAATGCAATGGTTCACTGTAAAATCTACCCAAGTGCCGACTGTGGAAATGATCACCTCCCTGTTATATCTAAACTAAGAGTGAAACTACAGAAACTGAAAAAGCCTAATGCAGCATGCAAATTGCAATACAACAAACTCCTGAACGACTTGTATCTAAAATATATGAACAATGTGAAATGAAGATACGAGGGACATAATGGAAATGGAAACTCAAAATGGGATGAACTAAGAGAAGTTTTAGTGACATTAACAAATGATATCATCCCAAAGTAGAATGGACGAAGAAAAAAATGAATGAGTGACAGATGAAATTCTCGACATGATGCAAAGGAGACTGAAAACTCTGCCAAGACATGGAACAGAATACAGACAACTACACAATGAAATAAGGACCAAATGCAGACAAGCTAAAGAAGAGTAGCTAAACAAAAAATTCACAGAAATAGAGAGATAGGCATAAACAAATAAAGGAACTAATAGAACAGAAGCCATGCTCATTGACATGCTGCATAAAATCAAAGTATGGAACACTCATATATGAAAAGGAAAAAATAATTCTTCTGTGCTGGAGCAAATATATTGGAGAACTCTTTCATGATGAAAGAGAACAACCAGCAATACACAGAAGTACCAACGAGCCTGAAATTCTAAAATCAAAAGTAAAAACTGCACTGGCAAAATTGAATAGAAACAAGGCGGTAGGGCCAGACGGAATTGTAACAGAAATGCTGACAGACTTCGATGATTTTGGCATAGACAAGATCACAGAAATAATAAATGAAACCTACAACAGTGGGGATATACCAGAAGATCTCAGCAGATCTATTTTCATAGCACTGAGTAAGAAAATAGGCACAAACGAATGCAAACTCCACTGAACAATCAACCTAATGAGCCATGTAACAAAACTCATGATCCATATTCTGATGAACAGAGCGCACAGCAGAATCAAGCCAGAGATAGGACAAGAACAGTGTGGGTTCATTAAAGACACCAAAACAAGCAATGCAATATTCATGCTCAGAATGTTATCAGAAAGAACAGAAGGACATGCACCTGTGTTTTATAGACAATGCAAAGGTGTTTAACAAAGTATGCCACAAAGATCTGTTGGAACTGCTGAGCAACCTTGATATGTTTGGTAAAGATATTAGAATAATCAAGAACTTATACTGGTAACAAACGGCCTGCATGTGAATAGAGAATGAGTTCAGCAGATATACAAATATAGAAAGGGGTGTAAGGCAAGGATGTGTCTTCTCACCAGACTTATTCAACATATACAGCAAGGCAATTCTGAGAGAATTGGAAGTCCTACTGGGATTTATCATTGGCAGCTACAGTCTTAACAACAGAAGATATGCCAATGACACAGTGCTGATAGCAGACATGGAAAAGAAATTACCAAACTTCCTACAGAAGGCAGCGAAGGATAGCAAGAAGAAGGGACTAAGCATAAACTACAAGAAGACAGAATGCATGGTCATCAGTAAAAGGATGTGCCCAAAATGCAATTTACAGGTTGGGGACACTAAAATGAAGCAGGTTCTGAAATTTAAATATCTAGGAAGGGAGAGGAAATTGTGGAAAGCCATGATTGCCTACATCCAGAGGAGTCATGGCACATAAAAGAAGACGGGAGAGGAAATTGTGGAGAGCTATGATCGCCTACATTCTGAATGGACATAGCACATAAAAGAAGAAGGAAGAGGAAATTGTGGAGAGCCATGATTGCCTACATCCTGAGAGGACATAGCACATAATAGAAGAAGGGAGAGGAAATTGTGGAGAGCCATGAACACCTACACTCTGAGTGGACATAGCACATAAAAGAAGAAGGATGAGTAAGTTGTGGAGAGCCATGATCGCCTACGTCCTGAAGGGACACAGCACATAAAAGAAGAAGGGAGAAGAATCTGCAATAAATTTTTCAGTGGCTGACACAGTGTCATTCTTATTTTTGAAAAAAATGCATGAATACAGTGGTGGAGAAATCATGACTGACATAGCATATTTGTATTCATTTATGTCCATTTGTTCAATGGGTCTAGCTAGATCTGTGTGCGCTAACTTGAAGATCGATGTTGCCCGTGTGTCAGGATGTTTGTTTCTACTCTGGGAAAATTTTCCCTTAGTGCAGATCTCACAATCCCTGTTAGTAGTACCTTTTCCTTTTTAGTCTCATCCCTTCAACTACATTGGATAATTTAGCGATACCATCATAGTTGCAATGTCCAAGTATTTTGTGCCATGTGTGGATATCAAAACATCCTTGGCAACTGTCTTCTGGGTTATTCTCAGCAGTCATTAAATAATATAGTCTTTTATGGACATGTATTTTGAATTTTGTACCGCTCTTGTTTGGTTTGGTTTGTTTTACAGCATATCAACCTCAATGACAAGATTTTTATTGCTGGTAATATTTTTTTCAAAAAATGTTTTTGGTATTATTTTTTTTCAAAAATGTATTGCTAGTAAAATTATTTTTTTCAAAAATGTATTGCTGGTAATAATTTTTCTTGAAAAAAATTAATTGCTGGTAATAATATTTTACAAAAATGTATTTCTGGTATTAAAACCTATTTTTACACTTTCATAGTGTTTTGCCTATAGTTGGGACCCTAACAAGTGCTACCACAGGCAATTAAGAGGTGGTTCCACGCTCCTCAAAACCTCCTGATCAGAAGCCTTGCTGCCAGATGTAGTTTATCGTCTTACCCAGGATGGACCACTCTTGTGTATCAATTCATCTTTATTTTCTTTAAAAATGACTGTTGCTCTGTTTTTAGTCACAACCTTGACAGAGTATATATCCTGTGGGTAGGAGGTGATGTTAAGCACCTTCTTAAGTGTAACTTTCATGCTGTTTCCATTACATCTAATAGGCATACCATAGCATCTCTCTTTTAGTGATATGCTGCTAGTTTTAGATCCATTAGCTAGATCCATGTAGTGGTTTTCCAGCTGGAATGTCTTGTATTTTTTTAACTTTCTTCACATCTTTGGTAATGTGTGAAGTAGCTCCTGTGTCAACCATTAATCCCTTAGGTATTATTGTTTTCTGTGTGTCATAGTCGTTTATTTTGAAGGCAAACAAGCTTTCTCCTATGTCAGCTACTTTCATCGAATTTAGGAAAATTTGGTAACAGAAAATTCAGTAATTTTGACAAGATAGGAAAATTTGGTAACTATGCAATAAAGTTGATTGAAAATTGATTTTAGGGCCGTTCTAGAGTGGATATTTGGGGGCTAAATTCAGTTATCTCCTTGATAATGCCTTATAAAGAACATTTGTACAGTGTAGTTAAATGGAAAAATAAATAAGATTTACTGCCCAGCATAGTGAGTGAGATCAGAACTTTCAGTTAACCCCTTCCCTGCCAATTATTTTGGGAAAACCATTTCATTTTCAGACAAATTGTTTTATTTGTTTTAAATATAGTAACTAAGAAACTGAGGCACCTTCAAGTGCCCAAGCGATGACTAACACCTCTAACAGACATATGAGTTTGTGGAATCTTCCACATTTACTGCCTGCGGGAAAATGCACTCTTCCCCTGTGGTGATTATCATCACATACATACAAATCATGCGACAAGTATTCATTGGTTAATCTCCTCAAAACTAGCTCACTGATTGGTCAATTCTGACCAATCAGATATCCTGCATGCAAGGAATGAAATTTCCCGCTCACTAAGGTTTGAGCCAGTCATGTGATACACCACCTTATATAAACAAAACATGTACAAGCTCTCTCTCTCTCTCTCCGTTTTCTCTCGCATCTTATTCCTTGTAACCTTCAAGAACTCCTATCTTGACCATGTGGTCAGACATTAAAGAACATTACCAACATTCATGCAAGTACAAACTCTTAACTGTTCTGAACTCTTACTGTTATAGACAAGTGTATGTTTGCAAGAAAGAAATACGACAACAGCAAAAAATAGATTTACGTGATTTATTTCAACAGGAACATGTGGGTTTGGGACAGCTTCCTTGTGGTATAGTTCATAGGCCGGCTGAAGGTCTGGGTTGATCTCTCATAGTAGTTCTCACAGGTTGGGTAGTGCTCCTCCTGCTGGCTGCTGCTGACCGCTCGGCCTGACCGTGACAGATCTCTTCTTTGGCCACCTGTTGACTGCTGTTGTACTTTTATGTGACCTCTTTTATGGCATTTTTTATGGCTTAACAGGCTCGAAAAATGAAGCGAGTATAATTAGGAGGGAAGCATTTTTATTGGACAAAAAATAGAACGCTTCAAATATTATTTTATTTTTCAACCAGAACTCACACGTCGGGAACATTTGTAAACGAAGATAATGGTCATTTTGTGATGGGGCCTTGTCCCGTTCACATCTGGCTCTCACTCTTGAGTATGTTAGTTTATATGCCTGTAAATCAGCTGAGATATGTTTTATTTTATTTTATAACATTACCAAATTTACCAATTCACATTTCCTAACATGAAATAGGAACTTTATTCTTCTAAACTACAGTTTAATAATTAATCCAACTTTATGAGCTCTGGTACAAATATTTCCAAATCTAAGAGACATAACTCATTCAAACCTTCAGCTTATATGTACATCAACACTAATAAATTCAATTGTTATGTTTTGAACCATTATGTTCTGTCTTGTATTTTATAGTATGTGCTATTTTACGTCAAATATAAATTGCATTGTGACCGCTATATGTTTGGTAACCTCCAGTGTCTTTGCTTGTCCTTTTCCGTGTCATTCTTATTCAAAGTTAAATAATTGTAGTGATGCGCGCTACAAGTTGACAATTGAACTCATTTCAAGTTCAGAAAGGGTATAAATGAATTAAGATTGATGTGTAAATACATCTGTATCTGGTTTTTGGACATGTTTATTCATCAGTGTCTGAAAAAGACACTTTCAATAAAGATGTATATACATGTCTATGTCAGGGAAAGGGTTAACCAGCTTTTAATAGAGATGTCACCTCTATTAACTGAAATAAGATCACCCAGAGGAGATCTATAAAAGCCAATGTTTTTTCTCTCTTACAAGTTGTCTTGCCTGTTGCCTGCAGGACCTGTGTCACTCAGGATTAACAGCAAATAAAGATTTTTACCTGTTGCTTGATTGCTGAAAGTGTCAAGTAGAAGAGAAGAAAGAAGACTTACTTAATTTAAACTACAGACAGTTTTTACACATTTTATGTCCAGATAAGAAAATACTCGTACAAATGCAATAAAAATTAAATAAAAAACTGCACAATCTTGTTAGTTGTCTTTAAAGAAACTTTCACACACACAGACATATATATATATATATATATATATATATATATATATATATATATCAGTGGCCTGACGATTGAGTCTACCATGAAACAGACTGTTGCCCTGAGTGTTGACTTCAATGCTCACTTTTACATTTACATACACTCTATCTCTGATATTGAGCACTTTATCCTATAAATATAGCCCACCTTAAAACTATATTGCTTCATATATATATATATATATATATATACACCAAAATAAACAAAAAGTGAAATATTTGTTAAAATTGTATGTATTAAAAGTGCTCAATTGGAAAACCAAACTTGCAGAGCGATTTCATATTTTCAAAAGATATGAATGCTGACAAGAACATTACCATGGTTTCAACTGCCAAGGTTGCGTCATGTGGTTTGTTCAATGAATCAATCAAATGCAGCTCAATAACTTTATTGACACCAGATGTGATGTGGGTAGTTGTGGAAAAAAAAGTTAAAATATATAAAAAAAAAAAAATCCAACTTTATCAGAGTTCATATAACCCCAAATTAAATTTTCTGATGTGTCTACACTTGGCCATGATCTCTGATCTCTCGTTCAATAATTCAGTGATAGCTTTATATGTTGCTATAGCTAGCTTCTCCTCTTGACATAGACTACACATCTTGCCGATCGCTTCTGTTGGCCTTTACATTTCGTAAGACTCTCCAATTAATGGCCAGGCTTCTGTCATGCTTCTCCCTAAAGTTCCAATAGTAGCTGGCCAGCTTCATATTGAAATTGCATTCTGGAATTCTAAAAGATGAAGTATGATTATACCACCACTTTTTAAACTGGCCCTCAGTGCAACCGTTGTATTTTTTTAACTACTATTTTCACTTTACACCTCAGCACAATATACAACCTGTTCTGTACAACATGTGCCATTTAAAGGACAATTATTTTTTGTCTTACAAGTAAAAAGGACCTTATATTCTCCTTTCATGTCCTCTTTAAGCTTTACATTTTTACTGTTCAATTTTTTTATCATGTTGCCTATGTTGCTAGTGCAACTATAACTCAATTTGATCATATTGCAGTCGAATAACCTATACAGTCCGGACATTTTGGGTAAGTGCTTACTTAGTAGACTGAAAAACATCTTCCCTATGTTTGTTTTTACGTGAATGTCAAAAGGTGGGTTGAACCAGATGATGTTCCTTATTTCTTTTTCTAATATTATCAGTTTTGGGGTTCATTTAGTCCTTGAAATACAGGTTGGCATTATGTCCCTCTTAACTTAAGACCGATACATATATTTTCTTCTATGTTATGGTCTGGTTCCTTGTACCACGGTGATAGTCCAAGGTAGAACCAATAAAGAAGAATGCGAACACAGGTATGGAATAACACAGATATATTACAAACAGGAATATATACAGAGAAGTAGAACTGTTAGTATGAACAATCAGGTTTAGTAGAGAGAACAATGTAGTGTCGACCAGTATCACTATTCTAATGTCTTACAGTAATTTTCTGAACGCGACTCTGTTTTGAACTGCCTCTGACTCAACTCTTGACTCGATTTGAACTACTGACTCAACTTGAACTACTGACGATATTCAGATTCTCCCCCCCCCCGAGGGCATCATGTGGCACAAGGCACGTGGGATCTCCGAGCCCATGGGCTCGGCCAAACATATGCCCATTGAACCAGTATAAACGGGCTCAGGGCTGGTTTACCTCCCCGAGTGAGACTCCGCCCCTCGGCGTAGCCTTGTTCGAGTTCCTCCCTGCCCGAAGGCAGAGAGTTCAACCGATCTGTCGTTCAAGAGTTGAGCGACTGACAGTATTCAGTCCCCCCCCCCACTGGGGCAACATGTGACACAAGGTCGGTTATTTATTGTGGGTTTCCCGAGCTCATGGGCTCGGACAAAAAATATGCCCGTTTTAACCCGTATAAACGGGTTCAGGGCCGGTTTTACCTCACTGAAGGAGACTCCGCCCTTCGGAGAGGTGAACCGAACAGTCGTTCAAGAGTTGAGCGACTGACGATATTCAGTCACCACCCCACGAGGGCGTCATGTGGCACAAGGCCTTTTTAACGTGGGCATTCCCGAGCCATTAGGCTCGGCCCAAAAAATAGCCCATTTGAACCCGTATGTTTTATGAATATGTCCTGAAGATGGTCTACTATACCGAAACGTTGACATTATATTAACATTAAAACAGCATAATTGCATATTAGGATTTTTGTTTGTTTTTTCCGTATATATTTCTTCATACTGTCAGATCTATATCCATATATTTGCTTATATATATATATATATATATATATATATATATATATATATATATATATATATTTCTTGTTCGTATATAACAACTTATAATAAAAAACTATTGCTCTACTCTTGGTATTGAGCCCTCTTTCAATGTTATGAAAGCTTGAATTTATATTCTTTTCATTCTCATTACATTTGTATATATATATATATATATATATATATATATTTAGTTGAATTAATGTGAATTTGTGACCCTGGGTTTCACTCTCTCTGTGATCATCAGACAAAAACAAAGTAGTTGTTAAGAAAATTTTTTTACCAACAACTGATATTAAGATGTAAATTACCAAACTTGAGGAAGGAATAGAAAAAAGGCAACTTAAATTTTAAACATTGTGATATTTTAATCCCCATCCTTAAGAATATGATATATATATATATATATATATATATATATATATATATATATATATATATATATATATACTCAGGTAAGATAAGAACAAATGGAGTATAATTCCACTGTCCAAATCCCTACACAATAGCAATCATGTTTTGACAGTACAAATGTGTTTCCTCGGGCAATGGTAAATTACTAGTGAGTGAATAATTAATTTAATTTCACATGCAGAATACTCTCTCTTTTGTAAAAGAGAAAGAGAAGATGAAAAAAACAAAATTAAAATGAGGCTTTTGTGTTTACCATAATTAATCAATCAAATGTGAGGTCTATGCCAAAATCCAAACCAACTGAAAAAAATTATAATAATTTTATATATATATATATATAAATAATGTGTATATATATATATTAAAAAATATATACATAATACCCTACATTCATTACACAACTTGGAGTTTCATGAAACTCTTAGTTGTACAATAAACATAGAGTATTATGTATATTTTTTAATATATTAAATAGCTCTGTTATTTAACATTGAGCACTGTTTTTTTTTACACTATAGGGTATATATATATATATATATATATATATATGCATTTGTGTACAAATGCTTGCATGTATATTTACCTATATTTATCCATTTGATTATATATATATATATTTGTGTATTTAGGCAGCAATCCTTCTTCATGCACATTTCATTGAATACAACAGACAAGGTGCTTTGATTTAGTTTTTTATACAATTTCACATGCGATCTAATAATTTTTTTCTATTCAGATGATAAATCATATAAAAACTGTCCAAATGTTCTTTTTTCCTGAGCACTTTCGGCTATACATTTTGCCATTTTCAAGGATGAAATATTTTAACTGTTAAATAAGATATACTTTGTTGCATGTATATATATATATATATATATATATATATATATATATATATATATATTGCATAATAAAACAAAGAAGGATGCTACAAGGGTCAGCTGAAAAGTTCATAGGCTGACCAAAGTGCTCTGATCGAATGTGACCAAATGAGTTTTATGTCTTAACATAGTCCCCCTTGCAGTTCACATACTTCTTCCATCAGTGTCACAATGCTTGGATCCTATTGGGGAAGAAGTTTTCATCTTCTTGGTCAAAAAAATTCATCAACAACAGACATGACATCATCATCAGTGTGACATTAGTTCACAGCCAGGTGTTTTTTCATGTTGGGGAACAGATGATAATCAGATGGGGCCAAATCAGGAGAATAAGGAGTGCAATCAAACAGTTCAAAGCCACATTAATGCACAGCAGCCATTGAAACCAAAGACTTCTGTGCTGGAACATTGTCCCCATGAATCAAAAACCCTTTTGTCAGTTTTCCTGGTCTTGATAGCCTTTCATAATTGCTTCAACCATTTAGCATAGTACTCTCCATTGATGGTGTGGCTTTTTTGAAGATAGTCAATAAACACAAAGTGATTTGTAGAAACAACTGTAGCAAGCAGATATTTAAAGAGTGTATCTGCTAGCCATATGAACAACTACTTTTGAATTCAGAATTGTCCTTTTCCTAAGCTGGTTGCCAACCAGGACTGAAGAACCCAGTTTGCTCTCCTATTTAATCCATAGTTGGAGAAAAATGAGATGGATTTATAGTTTTCCCAGGATATTTGTGTGAAAGAGAATATAACAAACTCGACAGGAATTTAAACTCAGCTTACCAATTTTTCATTTGAGCCAATAACTATTACTTCACCAAGGGGTACCTTATAAACAATGGTGTCATCCTAAATTTCCAGGAAATATTTCTATAAATGCAAATAATTTTTAGGAATCTATTCTACTTATTTTCTTTTCAGTCTGACAATGGAAATAAATCACTTTATAGTATCAAAAATAATTAAACCATTTGGATAATTTAATGGAAAACATTTATTTATTAAGATATTTCCAGATTGAAATTTTGTTCTCGTCATATTTCTATTTAGAAGTATGATGCTTTTTGACTCTAGTGTCATCAGTTGTTTTATGGTTTCTTAGCCACATTTGAACTGAATTGCTGCAGTCCCAAAGATCCAATAGAAGACCTTTCAAATTTATGACTAGAAATTTTGCTACATTTTTAACTTCAAAACAGTAGGGGTGTGTGTCTATCAGAGTTTTCTCGGTGTGAGTGTAATGTAACTAACATTTTATCAAGACCATTGGCTATTAATATATAAGATTATTTTCAGATAATCCAACTTGTAGGATCTGGTAGGATGCCACACTGCTTATAACCCCTCAGGGGAGGGACATCTGTTTCTATGTATATGTTTTTCATATGTCATGGACTGTGTAAGTTTTAGCCTATACAAAAACCTACACTACCATTTTTATTATTTGGTCCTGTGCCATACAAGTTTAGTAAATACCAATAAGTAAGTTTCTTTGACTAACATGCCTTTCATAAAAGAATGAAAAGCAATTACCAGTCCTTGCCAAATAACTTCTTCTATGGTGATTTGGTTTAAATATACTTTCCAGATGGAGTTATAAAAGCCTTGGCATCTCTGACATCAATGAAAAGATTAAAAATTATTGATTATTTATTAAGAGCTTAAAAATGCTTTTCTTTCATCCTTTTCAGCTACATAAGATCAATATGTAAGCATTGTTATGCTGTTGCGGATAAACACTTTTCTTATTATAGGTTTTAGCAAACAGTCACTAATTTGGTATTCAAGTGAAGTTGTCATTAAACTCTTGACTTTTTGTCTGAAAATTTCAATCCTACACTGAAGATTTGATTTCACTTTCTTGTTCCATCCTCATCTGCAATGAGAAATGAAAATTGAAAATTGTGAGCCTTTCATATCTTAAAATTTACATAAAAATTACTCATAAATAAAATGTCATTAATTCCTTAGAAATTACTTTGTTTACATTTCAGATATGAAAATAAAATAATTTATGTAATTAGAGATTCTTGACAAAATCTAAAGAAGAATCTGCAATGTTATCAGTCCTGACCTGGCATCTTGGGTTCAATAACTTCGCTACTATTGTTGCTTCCCTGTGCCTTTTCTATAAATATTTTCATGGCAATTGTTCTGAAAATCTTTTGCCTTTAGTACCTCAACTTGAATTGTAGTAAGTGTAGTACTAAACAAGTAGATCAGTCTCATAATTTTACAGTTGAAATTACTGGTGTGACATCACCCTGGGCCTCTCCCGTGCTATCCTGTGACAATCTAACCCTTGGCTGATTCGGATGGAAATCTGGTTAGATTCGGCATCAGCTTTGTCATTCCCAGCTCGCCTCCAACATCTGGTTACTGAAGTAACTGCTCTGATTTCTAGACTAACCTACCCATGTTGTGATTTGATCTTAGGTAGACGAAATCAATCAGTCGTCAGGCTGTAGTGCAAGCCGAATTCGAGCAAAGGTGACACTGCACAAGTATATATAAAAGAAAATAAAGTAACAACTCGAAAGATTCAGATGTGTTAAAAAAAAGAATAACAAGTATCTTTATATCTGGTTGCTGAATACAGGACTGCGTCTTTCTCCTAAACCGCTTCTATGGATACATGACACTTTGCGTTTGTTAGGCGAGTCTTAATATCTTAAGTTGTTTTCAATAAACTGGTTTTTGGTGTTTTCAGGCAATATTCATAAAACTTGTTTTGGTGGTATGAGTCTAAGTTGTTCTTAAAAAAAAGTTGTTTTTGGTTAGAAGTCTAAGTCGGAATGCGTGGAATCTTTCAGTCCGCTCCTGCAAGGCTGGTCTCAGAGCTCACAGCTCAACTCTGTCTGCTTTGTAACTCTGTCTGTGTCTGCCCAACTGCGACTGTCGGCACAACTGCCACTTGGGACGTTCGTTTATATGGACACCGACCAAAACCGGGTGGGGGCCTGTCGTGGTTTGGGTTCCTCGATAATGCCAAATCTGCAATAAGGATTTTCTTTGTTTTCAGACAGGAAAATTTATCACTTCCCATTTTTGGAAGTCCATTACTTTCTGTTTTAGAGGGGTTCTTAAGGGAATTGTCCTCCCAAATTCTTCCTTTCTCATATTGGTATCTCACACCAATCTCCTCAGAGGGTGTCAACAGGTTTCCCTTCTTTCTCATATTGGTATCTCACACCAATCCCCTCAGAGGCATCAACAGGTTTCCCTTCTTTCTCATATGTTTACCTTCGCCCATCGCTCACGCCACCATTCAGCCAATGAATGCTCGGCAGTGTGGGTGTGGCTAGACTGGCCTCAGTTTACAATTATCGCTCAAAGAAAAAAAATTATCTTCCTTTTTCTTTTCTTTCTTTTCCCCGACTAGAACCCCCACGACTCGTACTGTGGTCATTAAATCTCTATCTTAACTGGATGTCATCTGGAATTCATCAACGAGATTTTCGCCAAGTGATTATCTGGGTGGTCAAGTGAATCTCTCTGTCTTCCTCAACATTTTCGTACTTCTGTCACAAACAGTCTGTCCAGGTAACAAACTTTTATCATGGCAAGGTCTGGACATAAAACAGGTGGTTCCTTTCCAAAATCAAATGATATCTCCGAAAGATAGTTAATGGTTTATTCTTTTCCTTTTTTCTCTTCTTCCTTCCCTTTTCCTTGGGGTGGTGTCAGCTGATCCTTTTCTCGGTCACATGCTCGACCCAATTCTGATTATCTTCTAGCATTCCGCTTTATAAGCCACTTGACCAATTTGAAATTTTCATTATTGCCATGGGCAGATTGCTATCTTTTATTCGCTGCGTCATGGCATAAATTAATTCTGACAGATCCAAGATCTTACGAATTTCCTATCTTCTGCAAAAAAATACTTTTCTTCGCAAATGAAAATAAAATCTCTACCCCCCAAAAAATAACATCGCTCAGTATGTCTTTCGTGATAGCTTCTTCTCGCCTTAAGTATTTCTCGCTTTTAATTTTCACACTTAATTATGCTAAATAGTGTCACACTAGTGTATCAGGGCTATGACCCTCGTTGAGCCATACTATTGCATGAATGTTATTAGCGACTTGAGGCATTGAGAAACTTGGTAATTGTGAGCGAAGGAGTAGAGGTATGAGAAAGAGAAAATTATGGGAGAGTGGTTAATCAATTGAAGTCAGATGGAAAAATGTTCAGTTTTAAAAAATATTAATTTAAACTCATAAAAAGAAGGGCCCTGAAATAGATTGAACACAAATTAAACTAAGTAAGATTGACTAAGAATCAGCATAACTTACACCTCTGGCTCAACTTCATAACCCCAAGGAAGTCGGCATGACGTAAGTAATGAGTTTGCCAAAAATTCACAGGATTTTCAGCCAGTCTAGAGTGTGTTTTTTTAGAAGTCTATTTGTTGCATTTGTGTTGATTTCCATGTAAATTTTAGAAACTTATAAATCCAGACCCAAAGTGAAAAGCATTTCTTTGATAACCATCTGGGTTATTTAACAGATGGTTCTTTGTTTGAAAAGCTAATTAAACTTGTCTATTTCCCCAGATGGAAGTCTATATAAAAAGTGTACACATGCACAGGAATCAATCAGTTTGAAGTTCAATATTTAGACAGTTGGAAATTTGCAGCCACAATGAGACAGTTACCCAATGAAAACTGGCATGCCCTGTTCATACTTCACGCATTAGGAAAAGGTCATTATAAAACTGATTCACTGCTAAAAGCTTAGCACCACCAATACAACTTAAAAAACAGATGTCTCTCACTGTCTCAAGGTTAGAAAAGGAATGATGGAGACAAAAAATTATCAACTATTTAATTAAAGGTAAAATTCAGAATTGTGCAAACTGGCACTTTTCCTAATGCACAAAGAATGAATGTGGAATCCCTGTTTGTACAATTTTTCATTTCATTAATTAAATAGTTGATAATTTTTCCACAGCATTGTTCCTTCTGTTGGCACATTTACACCTTTTTCAGCAAGATCGCCCGGCAGTGATGAAACAGCAATTGAAAATCTCTCCTAGCTCAAAAAAGCTATAGCTCATGATTTTCTCATGGGTAACAGAATGAACTAAATTCCCTAAATAACACAAATCCTAGTGAAATGAAATTGATTGCATTGAATGCAAGCCACCTTCACTGCACCTGGTATAATATTTGATATCTAAGCAGGAGTTTTATATTTGCAACTAGTATATATATATATATATATATATATATATATATATATATATATATATATATATATTATAAATTAATTGATTTAAAAATATGGTTATTTTTGCCTACACAAATCCAAACATGTTTCAAAAATAGAAGCTATACATTGAGCACTATTTTGTAAAATAAAATATCTATAAGAACACCGATTTTATATCTTACTGTTCTTTCTTTTATTTATATACATATATATATATATATATATATATATATATATATATATATAAAATAACATTCACCAAACGTAAGTGTCAACAATCTGTTTTCATGTATGAATGCAATATCCAGATTCTTGACAAAATCCTAAGTAGGATCTTTAATATAATCCATCCCGACCTGACATCTCGACATCAGCCAATTTCCAACCATCATGATATGACTTCCCTCTGCCTTTTCTACAAATATTTTCATGGCACCTACTCTGATAGGGTGCAGGACAACTCAAAACTGCCGACTCAACACTGCTGACTCAACACCAGGACAACTCAGAACTGAGACAACTCAGCACAAGAAAAACATAACATTTGTAACCAAATAAAAGTAATTTATTAAGGATTAAAACCTTAATTAGTGAATATTTTTCTATAAAAAAGACATTTGAGAAGGCATTATGCAAAATATGAACCTGTTTTTTTTATTTTTAATTATTTTTAATAAAGGAAATCATAATGAAATATATTTTTTAATATAGTAAATTAAGTGTTCTATTAGCAACTATGTCTCACTGTTTTACTGCTGAAGCAGCTAGATGCAACTGTATCTTCTGTTCTAATAATTTTTTCTTGCATATCTTGCATGTGGAACTTCCTTTTGATTTCCTGGTTCTCTGCCATATACAATATTCAAAAACTTAAATGTAAGTCCAATCGCCATCTTCTTTCTTCCTGAAACCTGTTCTTTTATTGTCCTTTCTCCTCGCTAAAGTCTTCTCATTCTCTTTCACTCCCAGTAATCCATTTTGTCTTAGTGGCATTATCACCATTGTCTTTCTTCCTGAAACCTGTTCTTTTATTGTCCTTTCTCCTCGCTAAAGTCTTCTCATTCTCTTTTATTCCCAGTAAATCCTTGCATCTTAGTGGCATTAATGTCATCTTCTATCTTCCTGAATCCTGTTTTGTTATTGTCCTTTCTCCTCGCTAAAGTCTTCTCATTCTCTTTCACTCCCAGTAATCCATTTTGTCTTAGTGGCATTATCACCATTGTCTTTCTTCCTGAAACCTGTTCTTTTATTGTCCTTTCTCCTCATAAAAGTCTTTTCATTCTCTTTCACTCCCAGTTACCCCTTGCATCTTAGAGACATTATTGCCATCTTCTGTCTTCCTTAAACTTGTTCTATTATTGTCCTTTCTCCTCACAAAAGTCTTCTCATTCTCTTTTACTCCCAGTAACCCCTTGCGTCTTAGTGGCATTATTATCTTTCTTGGGGATGAAATTATTAAAAAAAAAAAGTTTCTTCCTTAATAGAATTAATTTGTTTATGTTAGAGTGTTTGCTTTGTATAATTAACATAATATTATAATTAACATTCCTGGTCTTGTTAACTTGTGTGAAATCATTCTGCACAAAATGTGAATCATGCAATTCTTCTTCAGTATGACAACTTCTTTCAGGAAGTGGGTGATCATGACTTTCCCCAACTTCCTACCCATTCTAACTCTTAGTAATGTTTGTCTTTTCATTATCCCTCCCACTCCCTGTTCTGCTGTCCTTTTACACAATATGTCTTGTGTGTGTTAGATTTACAAAACCTTCTTTCCTCAATAAGCACCTTAGAAATTTCAACTGTTTCTTTTTGAGTCTAAGTACAAGTGACAGAAAGAGGAAGCTGAAATTTCTTTCATAATCAGGAAAAGGGACTATCACATGGTGAAAAAATTCTTGATGCATCAACATAAAAATGAATATTGAAGTCAACAATCAGAGGCAACAGATTGTTTCATGTAAAATGCAATCATCATCATCAATGAGCACTTTATCCCATAAACATAGCATACCTCAAAACTCTATTTCTTCATAATTTTTGCATTAAATAGTTAGCACAGAAAAGAAAATTAAATTTCATAGTCTAATAAAAGGTTTAAAAGCTTAACCCAATCATAAGGTAGAAAACCCTTTATGAAGTTGTCAAAAAAACAAATTGTAGTTCAGTGCAACGTGTTTATGTATGAAACAGCCCTTTAGGAAAATAAAAAATTAAATAAATAAAATAAAATAAAATTCTTTAGACACTTAACAACATACGATGGTGCCAACAGCTATCTGTCACTGTGACTGACCAGATGATGTGCATACATGAATACCATCATTCAATTTGAAATGGACACTCTGGCCATGCCTCGGCTTGACCTCTTTCTGAAGGTGACTGATTTGTGGATACAAATTAACTCTTACGCCCCTTATCAAAATGGTTGCTCCAGCCATTTCCATAGTAATTAATTTTACGAATGAACATGCTTATAAAGATGCGTAAATTTCAAGATTGGTTATTCCTAAATTTTCGCTTGAGGATGAAACATGCATTGATATTTTAATTCAATTTAATTTTAATAATTATATTGAAGTTTTTGGCTCTTGTTTTCGAAACATGAAAACTCTTATGTAGCGAAGGAATCATATTTTTTTTTAAAATAATTATATTTAAGCTCTACTTCTGTATGGAGCACTGTTTTTTAAAAATAAAAACAAAAATACTAAAGAACTCCGGATTATTTACCTAACGTGTTCTTTCCTATTTTTCTACATATTTACACACACACACACATATATATATATATATATATATATATATATGAAGAAATATACTCTTAAGGTGTGCTATATTTATGGGATAAAGTGCTCAATATCAGAGATAGAGCATGTGTAAATATAAAAGTGAACATTGAAGTCAACATGCCAGACGAATCGTAGCCTGATTTCATAGCATGAAACAGCCTGTCGCCTGAGTTGATTCAATGTTCACTATTATATATATATATATATATAATAATAATAATACAGTATAATGATTCTTATCCATTCAGTTATAATTTATGAATATTTGTATATATTCATGAAATAAATTATAACCAAATGGATTTTTAAGGATCGTCTGTACTTATTATCATTATATTGCTCTGTTTCTACACTGAGCTCTCTTTTGGATTCATGTACCCTTGGAATTATCCCTACTAATCATCAATGGATATTATATATATATATATATATATATATATATATATATATATATATATATATATAAAAAAAAGGCTTAAACACTAATATTCCATGGTCATAATTTATTCCATTGGAATCGTAAATGATCCAAATCATCAGACCTACAAATTCAAAATGAAAACAGAAAAAACAACTCCGAATTCAAAACAGAATTTAGAGAAAGTGTAAGTATGAGGATGAGTGACAGAGAGAATTTTTGGAGATGTGGGTGGGGTGGATTTAAAAAGAGGAGAGAAAGAAAGTCGACGGATGTCTAATACATAAAGATACATTTCGTGGTGACATATACACACCACAGACAATTCAGATAGGAAGGGAAAAAAAAAAAGGGAGGGGGGAGAGGGATGGGACGAAGGAAAATAAAATTGTGTTTACTTAAAATTTAAAATCAAATATAAATATATGAAGATGAATATAACGATTGTCTCATTTCAAGGACCAAATATTTCTATGTTCAAAACACATACTAATACACACAAAAAAAAAAAAAACATATACAAGTAGGTACATACACTTAGGCATGTACACACACACACACCCAGACATACGTGTACATGCACATACATACACACATACACACATATATATACATATACACACATATATACATATACATATATATATATATATATATATACACACATATATATATATACATATACATACACATACACAAACATACATACATATATATATATACAAAAACCTAAAAATATTTTTTAGATATATTTTTCATATGTATGTATATTTTCCACTAATATTATCTATATATATATATATATATATATATGTTTGTGTATGCAAGAAAAAGTTTATATTCATATAAATGAAGGCATGGATACAAGATAGAGACAAAAAAAAATGAAATTCATGAGATGGAGTTAGATATATACCACGGGATGCAAAGAAATACACACCCTAAAAAAGTCTAGCTTATTTTGGTATTGATCAAACTCATGCCGAGGCGTCGAAGGCAACTTCTTTACTTTTATAAATCTTTAGATGGTGGATTTATATGGTGACTAAATTTATATGTACATAAAAATTAGCATGTTATATATTTACCTCTAACATTTCTAAGCAACTCTGATATTTGGCAATGGTTCCTGACCATATTTCTGCTAAATAAAAAAGATAAACTATCGGGAGTTTGAATGATTTATCAATGATGCACTATTGGCCAATTCATTTTTGTATGCTTTTTAACGATATTTTAAATGACTTTTTCACCTCAGAATCTTTGCATGGGTTCTCTTTGATAAGAGATTTTTGTTGTAATCACTCCTTATGTTGTTAGCTTCTTGCTTATTTCATAAGTGCTGTTAAACTCCAGGATTTGTTTATTAACCTCCAAATCCATGTTTGCTCTCTTTGAGGTGCCTGCTTTTGTCAATATCTTTCTGAAGATCAAAGACATTGATTACATAATAAACACATCTGATTTATTTTCTCCCTCTAACCCATTCTCTATGGAATATGAAAAACCTGGCCCCAATGTTGATAAACAGAACATTGTCATAGTTTTTTTTAATGGGCATATTCACTAATCCCACATCCCTCTCTGCTGTCGTTAAATTCTAAGTGCTTCCAACATCTCTCAAAGTATAGAAGTTATTGATTATATATTGAATACTTTTTAGATTTTTTAATCTTCTTCAATAAAGCCTAGCTATGCCGTTACAGGATTATCGCATCTTCCATCATTTAAATGCACATTCACTGGTTTCATGAACTTTGAAGGAGATGAGTCAAATTGTAAAATCAATATTGAGAAGAGTTCAATGTTAAGTGCACTTGACTAATGCCTCCTGTTTTTGTTTTAATTCCCTGTCACTCTCAAAGTCTGACACAGTTTCGGTGTTGTGCATAAAGTTTCATTCAACCCTGTTATCTGCAAAGAATTCATGTACTGCAGCATAGAGAGAGCATCAGCCTTTTACCTCTGGTAGATGACCTCTACTTCCCTAGTTGCACTGCTCTCCCTTACATAAGAAGTGTAAAAGGGAAAACGGTTTACCTCCTGGAAAAAAAAATGCACTCATACGTGTCTTGCATGCAAGATATTTGGAAAAAAAAAACATTTCCGATCCAAAAGCTACAATTTAAGAAAAACCTCATAGGTCAGAGAATTTCTGAGATGAATTTGTGGCTTATGCAAATTTCCAAACCTCAGCCCCTTGCTAAAATGAACATGAGTGAGAGAACAGCACAAGGGCAGCACAAGTTGATGAGTCGGGTGGTTATGCTTTGTGTGTGGGGTTTTACAGTAGTCTCACTGATTGTGATTGTAAAAAGAGCAGGTACAACTGGTACTCCAAACAGACATACCTTTTTGCAACAAGAAGGACACTCCACTCCCAACTTGAAAAGTTAAAGCAGAAAATTGACTCTCTGTGGTGAATACATGTTGGTACAGACACAAAAGACGCCCAAGATCATGTGTAGATATGTTTGTCAACACCAATTACATCTTGGTTTTCCCTGATACTGGCAGGATAGTTTGGCATGTCTAAATACAGGCCTCTCTGCAACTGGTCAAGATCTGTGTCTTTGCAAGATGCTTCATTATAATGAAAGCAATGGGAAAACCAACAGTCAGTAGTTGGCAAGACACTGTGTCTTGTGAAGTCAGACCTATAGTCATTCTGTTCTAAATGTTGCTGTGGTTTCTGAAGCAGTGTTATTTTTGTTACATCCTGTCTCTTTCCCCTCCCTGTAGTTGCTAGGAGAGCAATCAGTTAGGAGTTTCCCTCCAATCTCAACAAACACTTGCCATACCTTACAACATGCTTGTCATCCACTCCACGGCGTGAACCAATGAGAAAGCGGCACAAGTCAAGACATGGCTTTTTACATTCTGTCGAACCACTGAACAGCATAGCTCTTAGCATCCCTCAACAACATGGAAGACAGCATAGCTCTTAGCCACCTCAACAACATGGAAGACGGCATAGCTCTTAGCATCCCTCAACAACATGGAAGACAGCATAGCTCTTAGCCACCTCAACAACATGGAAGACAGTTTCTCTCTCTCAGCCATACAAAATCACTCCCTAGCTCCAGTGATGCCTGGCCCTACTGGTACTGCTTAAATCTTCTCTGAACAGCAATGGAGATATGCCACTGATGATTATCTCAATTGCCAATGTAAGCAAACTATGAAACATCATCTAGTTGGCCCCAGTTTTGAAGATCTATACTCATTTAATGATCTGGAAACCTTAACATCCTAGGCAAGGCTCTGTATACAACACTGGATGGCTGTTGTATAGCGATAACAAGAAGGCCTCTCTTAAAAATTCATGTAAAAGTAACTAACCACCTAAATATTAGAGACAGTTATGGAATTTAACAGGTTGCGTTTTTGTGCGTATTTTATGTGGCTGCATGGTTATATATGATAAACAGTTAAAGAAGAAATATCCAAAACAGTTTATTCTCCTTTCATATAAACTGTAGTGAAAAAAGTTCTTAAAGTCTCTTGGCTATACCCATTTTCTTTTTGGTTCAGGAGTTAAGGAAATTCAGAGTGGTAGCACCTGTTAGGGTTCCAGCTATGGGTAAATAGTGAACCCATAAACTGGGGTCAAAACATTATATAAGTATAAAAATACATTTTTGTAGTAAGAATACCAGCAATACATTTTCATAGTAAAATAAAAGTTATCAGCAATACATTGTCATTGTAAAAAAAGTTGCCAGGAATACATTTTGATAGTAAAATAAAAGTTACCAGCAATACATTTTTATAGTAAAAAAGTTACCAGCAATCTATTTTTATAGTAAAAAAGTTACCAGCAATATATTTTCATAGTAAAAAAAGTTACCAGCAATACATTTTCATCGCAAAAAAACTAACCACTAATACATTTTCATAGTAAAAAAAAAGTTACCAGCAATACATTTTCATAATAAAAAAGTTACCAGGAATACATTTTCATCGCAAAAAAACTAACCACTAATACATTTTCATAGTAAAAAAAAGTTACCAGCAATACATTTTCATAATAAAAAAGTTACCAGGAATACATTTTCATCGCAAAAAAACTAACCACTAATACATTTTCATAGTAAAAAAAAAGTTACCAGCAATACATTTTCATAGTAAAAAAAGTTAACAGCAATACATTTTCATAGAAAAAAAAAATAACCACTAATACATTTTTATACTAAAAAAAAAAAAAAATACCACCTGGACATTATTAGAAAAGGAAGAGAAAAATTACCAGAAAGACATTTTTGAAAAAAAAAAACTATCAAAGCTCCCAAGAAAACCAATTTTTAGCATTGAATAAGCCATAAGGAGTTGATATGCCATTAAACAAACTAAATCAAACTTAGGTTAAGTAAGTATAAGAATCATTACAATGGTTGCACTCAAGTCAGCCTTGTGTTGAGTTGAAACAACCAAAGAGAAAGCATCTTACTTTTTAGGTGGAGGGTTTTGGAAGACATGTGTGAGCGTCATGCATTGGAAAGTGAGGAGAGAATCAGTCATCAGTGGACCAGGGAAAGTAAAGATACTCAGTAGGAACATAATTACCAAGTGGTACTACATTTTGGAATAAGGGGGAAGGAGAAAGAGAGTGAGGCAGGAAAATGTTTGCCTTTTTTATAAACTTCAACAGCGCCACCTGACAGCATTTGATGAAACCAAGTAATCATAATTCCAGTTCCTTTACTCTTAGCATCATGGGAAAATGTATTTCTCTTTATTTTATTTTTTATTATTCTTTTATTTATTGATTTTATTTCATTTTCTCACATCTGTAGGAAATTTTGACCGGTTCCAGTCTAAATGTGCACAAAGAACTGAACTTCTATTGGCAATCATGGCTTTCCACAATTTCTTATCCTTTGTTACTCTTAATTCATGTTGCAGTTCAGTTTTTGTTTTAACAAAATTTTCCTTATTTGTAATATTTTTAATATTCAAATTTTTTATTCTATCACAATTTTAAAAAATTACAATTACATTTTAAAAAATGAAAATAATAAGTGTAAAGGTGGCCATAGAATTGATCAGTCAGAACATTGTTGAAACAACAAAAATTCCATTCCTTGAGATTTTATGAGAGACTTATTTGTTTCAGGCATGGATTTCCCTAATTTAAATAAAAAAATTTTTCTAAATTTAAATTTTTTTATCAAAAAAGCTCCTTTATTATCCCCACCCACTTCTCCGTTTACACAAGCTTGTTGGGTAGGTTATTTGCTGTTTCCTTTGACTCTCTTGCCTTCAATATATCTTGTGAGTGTCAAATTCTCCAAGCCCTCCTTCCACATTAGCATAGAAATTTCAACTGATCCTTTCTGATTTGAAGTACAAGTGTCTTTTTGTTTCCATTTTCCTTAAAATTTTATCATAGATTATATGTTTCGCCCAAAATATTCTCAGCATCCTTCTGTAGAACTGCATCCATGTTTTATCAAATCTCCTCTTCATCAGTATAGAAGTTGTTCAGAATTCACTGCCATATAGGAGGACTGACGTCATATAGCAGTTCAGCATTCTTTTTTTGTTTCTGTTGCTTCAAGCATCTTCTTCATCTGTGAGGAATTTACTGCCATAGAGGAAGACTGATATTGCATAACAATTCAGCATTCTTTTCTTTTGTTTCTCATAAAATTTTCCTATTTCTTTCAATATTTAAATTTTCTATTCACTACCATTTATTTAAAAAAAGAAAAATGATCTCCCTAGTCATAGAATTGATCAGTCAGATAATTTTGGGTACAATGAAAACTCCCAAAGAAAGAATGTGTTTAATTGCCTGAAAATTGCTTTCAATGATAAGATGTCTTTCCAAAATTTTAGGCAATCTTCATTTCTTGGAATCAATCCAAAGGAAATGCCAAAGTACTTTTGCGGAATCAACTCCAAGACTGACATGTATATTCATACCAAAATTGCCAAGGAATTGCTAACCACCTACTTTTTCTATGTGCTGTGTCCCTTCAGGACACAAGGTGATAATGGCTTTCCACAATTTCCTGTCATTTGTAGCAAGGTAAGTAAATTCGAGTAAATTTTGGCTTTTTGCTATCTCTCCTAATCTGTTCTGCTAACCATTTACATAAACTTATTAAGAAGGTTATGTGTTGTTTTTCTCTCTGCCAGTTGCCTTCAATCAGTCCTGCTAGTGCCAAATTTTCTAAGCATTCTTTTCTCACTATCCGTCCCAGAAATTTCAATTTTCTCTTTTTGATACCAAGTATAAGTGTCATTTTTGTTTCCATTTTCTCAAAGAATTTGTCATTGTATATATGTTCAGTCTATGGTATTCTCAGCATCCTTCTGTAAAACCACATTCCTGTTGCTTCAAGTCTCTTCTTCATCTTTGAGGAGATTGTCCAGTATTCACTGCCATATAGAAGACTGATATTACATAACAGTTCAGTACTCTTTCCTTTGTTTCTGTTGCTTCAAGTCTCTTCTTCATTTGTGAGGAGATTGTCCAGTATTCACTGCCATATAGAGGGACTGATATTACATAACAGTTCAGCACTCTTTTCTTTGTTTCTATTGCTTCAAGTCTCTTCTTCTTTTGTGAGGAGATTGTCCCATATTCACTGCCATATAGGAAGACTGATATTACGTAACAGTTCAGTACTCTTTTCTTTGTTTCTGTTGCTTCAAGTCTCTTCTTGATTTGTGAGGAGAGTGTCCAGTATTCACTGCCATATAGAAGACTGATATTACATAACAGTTCAGTACTCTTTGTTTCTGTTGCTTCAAGTCTCTTCTTGATTTGTGAGGAGAGTGTCCAGTATTCACTGCCATATAGAAGGACTGATATTACATAACAGTACTCTTTTGTTTATTTCTAACAAAATTTTCCTATTTGTTAATACTTTGCTTAGCTTTTGGAAGGCAATTTTTGCTACTCAGATTTCAGCGTCACATTTTCCATCCTCTATTAAAACACTTCCTATATATTTATATTTTTGTTTTTGCCTGTTTTTGGTATCTCCAATTTGCATATGGAGCTGTTCCTTTTGCTGACAAGCATACATTCTGTTTTCTTACCACTGATCCTTAGTCCTTTCTTTTCACATTCCTGCCTTTTGTAATAGTTCATGTGGTTTCCTCTCTGCATCTGCTATCAACACAGTGTCATCTGCATATCTAATGTTAAGATTGTTTCCGCCAATAACGAATCCTACTGAATTAATTCTTTGTATTGCTTTTGTTGTCGCCATAATGTTTTGTTTGATCGATTTTAAGTGTCTACTTGAGGTGTATAAAGATACATTCTTTTTGTGTCGTTATCATTCCAGATGTTGTTTGAGGCATTGAACTCATTCTTTTTGTTGCTTCTGTTATTAACGTAATGTTTTGACTGAACTTCTTCAAGTGGATAATGAGAATGGAAACAGGAGTTGCTTTGTTTCAGTTGTGCAAACCAGACAATGTTAAAACAAAACAAACAATACAGATCAGTTCCAGCAACTAATTTAGATTTGTAATACAGACGATTCAGTATTATTTATATGAGGAGATATTATCCAAGCCTTACCTTAAAAAGGAAAGAAATCTGCACTTGACTGAAATCAATACTGTCCTCCTGACTTATGTATTTGTTTGTTAGGCTCATATATGCTACTTCCTTCAATTTTCTTACTTTCCAGTGATATTTCCTATTTATTATTAGTTCAACCCAATCTCAGAAAGGGCAGCAGGAACACCTTTTCAAATATGCTCTGCCATACAAAGCTTTCCTTTTTCTTATTTCAAATAAATATTTCTTATTTCCCTTGAGTATGATTTTCAAGGGTCAGATAAATTCTCTTTTATATACATTTCCATATTTGCAGGGGACATTATACAAGTACCAGACCATTTATCCAGAAAGTCTGGTATCAAAGGTAACCTGGATTTCTGGATTTTCTAGTATTCTGGACCAAAACTTAATACCTGTATAGATATGTATTTATACCTGAATTTCTCGAATAAAGAAAGAAATATTTACTCCTGTCTTAATAGTAAGTAATCAGTTTGATAAGACCAGATTGGCAGCCGATCTCAAAAATTAGATACAATCTGCTGTTGACTGGGGCAAGAAATGGCTTGTTAATTTTAATGCCTCCAAAACAAAACTGCTCTCTTTCAATCGTTTGAAAGAACCTTTTTTTGGCTTCCATCAGCATGGCAGATGCTAATCTCCAGAAGAGGTTCTCAGACTGATGTTTTGCACTGACATGAAGTTGAAAGATTATATTGAATCAACAGCTAAGTCTGCTGCTAGTAAAGTTGGTTCACTGTGTCATGCTAGACAATGTTTCTCTCCGAAATCTATCATTCATATTTATAAGTCTGCTATTCATCCATGCTTTCAATATTACTGCCATATCTGGTCTAGTGCTCCTACTATATTCTTAGAGATTCTTGATAAAATCCAAAGAAGAATCTGCAATGTTATACAAGTACCAGACCATTTATCCAGAAGATAAGGTTTGGAGCAGGGTGGGCCTGGGAAAAACAGCAATTAAGAGGTGGTTCCACACTTCTCAAAACCTCTTGATCAGTGTCCTTGCTGCCAGATGTAGTTTATTATCATACCCAGGATACCACATTGGGAAGGTTTTACCCCTTTGCAGAGGTGCTGTCAGAATATTCTGAAGCCCCAGCTGATGGAGCAGTCTATTTTTGGGAGATAAGGTTTTATTATTTAAACTATTTATATTCAGACTAATATCCTCATCTTTGTAACCATTATTTGCATTCAGACTCATATCCTCATCTTAATTGTTATTATCACAGCATATCAGCTGTTGTGCCTACCACAGTTTTCTGAACAGGTGTTTTTCAATCTGAAGAATTTTGAGATATCCCCCAGTATTGACAGTGGAATGAGAATAATTTTGCCTGCCATAAATTAAATAAAGGGTTTATTATTATCACAACATATTTTAATCGTTTCACCCCAAACAAGGCAATAAAGCCACTAAGATGCAAGGAGATTACTGAGTGTTAGAGAATATGAGAAAAACTACTATTAAGAAGTGGGGACAATAAAAAAACAAGAAATAATAAGACAGAAGATAATGATTGATACTGCATTTAAATTTTTGAAGATCAAAGGCAATAAAGCCACTAGGATGCAAGGGGTTACCGAGTCTTATAGAATTATACTATTAAGACAAGAGGACATATAAAGAACAAGAATTAAGGAGAAAGAAGATAACGATTGACATTGCATTTAAATTTTTGAAGATCAAAGCATGAAGCTGAAAGAGAGTTCCACAAATGAGAAGAAAAGGTTAGCATAAAACTTATGGTTACATCTAGCCATCTAAAGTATAAAATGACTTTGTCGCCACTCTAGTACTGTACTTAAATTCATAAAGTCTAGATAGCATTGAGGAATGTTCATCAGAACAATTACCATGAAAGTATTTATAGAAAAGGCAGAGGGAAGACACATTATGGCAGTGGGAACATGACTGAAGCTGAGATAACATTGTAGATTTCTTCTTTGGATCAAGAATTTTTAAATATATGGCAGGAGCAGCAGACCAGATGTGGAAGCAATATTCAAAGCAAGGACAAATGGTAGACTTACAAATAAGCAGTGTGCCTTGAGCTTTCTTCAGGTGTTTGTCAGTCTGGGTAAACTTCAAGGAATTTTGAGTATCCCTAGACATGAGTAGTTGAATGGGAACAATCTTCTCCACAAATTAAATAAAGTGTTTTTCAAAATTTCGTGAAGCCTACTTGGCTCTACAGACACCTGAAGAAGACAAGAAGATATGATGACCAAAGCATCATGATAATAACAACAAAGATGAAGCCATTATTCTAAATGTAAATAATAATTCTTTCTTATTAATTATTGATTCATGTAGCAAATAGTTTTATTTGTCCTGATTGCATTGATAAATGCCATCATATCAAATTCGGAACGATTAATTACAAAATGTAAGGGAAAGAGTGTCAAGGTTGAATAATTTTGCATAAAACTGGATACAGAATTGAAAATATGGGATATAGATTTAAGATACTTTAGAGTCTGTCTATATTTCTGAGATGAGGTATTATGTACATTATTTGGATTATTGTCCTCATCTTTGTTGCCATATTTATCACAACGTTTTTGCTGTTGTATGCTCAGCCTTCTTCAGGTGGTCGGAATTTCAACCTGAATCTTTTTTTCACGATTGTTCACTGGGTTTGATGGTTCTAGTTCCCAAACATGTTTGATGGATGTCAGTTATCAGTTATCTCTGCTAAGTTCCCTCTGAAAGTTCTCCACATAGCACAGTGGATAAAGGGATTGTTAGATCCAGTGACAGGGACCAAAGAGTTGAGTTCCTACCAGGCTAAGGCAGTCTAGAATTTCAAGGGAAATTAACCTTTATAACTGATAACTGACATCCATTAAAACATGGCATGTGGAACTAGAACAGTCTACCCCAGTGAATGAAATAAAGAGTTCAGTTAGACATTCCAACCACCTGAAGAAGGCCGGAGCGTACAATAGTTGAAACGTAATAAATATGGTGACAAAGATGAGGACAATAGTCCGAATAATGTAAATTAAGATACTTTATGTAAATTTCTCATTTTGTTTTATACCTGAGTTATTGCTTTTACTTGAGTGTTTTTTTTTGTTTTTTTTTGTTTATCTGAGAAGTTTTGAATAATTTGCATAAAACTCCAGTTTTGAATAATTTGCATAAAAATCCAGTTTTGAATAATTTGCATAAAACTCCAGTTTTGAATAATTTGCATAAAAATCCAGTTTTGAATAATTTGCATAAAACTCCAGTTTTGAATAATTTGCATAAAACTCCAGTTTTATGCAAATACAGAATTGAAAATATAGGAAATAAGATTTAAGATACTTTATGTAAATTTCTCATTTTGTTTTTTACCTGAGTTATTGTTTTTACTTGAGTGTTTTTTTTTTTTTTTTTTTGTTTATCTGAGAAGAAAGAATTGTGAAAGTATCTAAAACTTTCAATTCCATCTTTAATAGGGAAAGGAATTTTTCACCTGACTGAACAACACTATTCACAGAATTGGCAAAGGCTAATGTCTTATATAATTGATGGTTTTTGGAAATTGTGCCAGAGATCGACTTTTTGGGTTGAATTTTCTGGGCATTTTTGAACAAGAAAGGTATACTTTTTTTTTTTTTTAAGAGTTTACAAATACAAAGACAATAAGAAAGCATCATGTGAGAAAGTAAAGGAGAGAGAAACTATTAGAATAAAGTACAAAGAAGAAAGAAAGGAAGAAAGAAAGAAAAAAGAAAAAAAGTGAGAGGGATCAAACTAAAGGGAAGAAGATGAAAGGCAAGAGAAAATAATGTATTAGAATATAACACAAAGTGGAAAGAAAGAAAGAAAGAAAGAAAGAAAGAGAAGAAGAAAGGAGAGAGAGATCTAAAGAGAAGAAGAAAGGAGAGAGAGAAAAATATTAGAATAAATCAAAGTGGGAAGAAAGAAAGAAAGAAAGAAAGAAAGAAAGAAAGAGAGAAAGAAAGAAAGAAAGAAAGAAGGGAGAGAGATCTAAAGAGAAGAAGAAAGGAGAGAGAGAAAAATATTAGAATAAATCAAAGTGGAAAGAAAGAAAGAAAGAAAGAAAGAAAGAAAGAAAGAAAGAAAAAGAAAAAAAGAAAAGAAAGAGATCTAAAGAAAAGAAGAAAGGAGAGAGAGAAAAAAAGAAAGAAAAAAGAAAGAAAGAAAGAAAGAAAAAAAAGAAAGAAAAGAAAAAAAGAAAAAGAAAGAAAGAAAAAAGAAAGAAAGAAGAAGAAAGGAGAGAGAGAAAATATTAGAATAAATCAAAGTGGAAAGAAAGAAAGAAAGAAAGAAAGAAAGAAAGAAGAAAAGAGATCTAAAGAGAAGAAGAAAGAAAAGAGAAAAAATATTAGAATAAATCAAAAAGAAAGAAAGAAAGAAAGAAAGAAGAAAGAAGAAAGAAAAAAAGAAGAGAAAGAAAAAAGAAAGAAAGAAAAGAAAAATATTAGAAAAAATCAAAGTGGAAAGAAAGAAAGAAAAAAAAGAAAGAAAGAAAGAAAGAAATCTAAAGAAAAGAAAGAAAGAAAAGAAGGAAAAAATTAGAAATCAAAAAGTGGAAAGAAAGAAAGAAAGAAAGAAAGAAAGAGATCTAAGAGAAAGAAAGAAAGAAAGAAAGAAAAAATATTAGAAAAAGAAAAAGTGGAAAGAAAGAAAGAAAGAAAGAAAGAAAGAAAGAAAGAAAGAAAAAGAAAGAAAGAAAGAAAGAAATCTAAAGAAAAGAAAGGAGAGAGAGAAAAATATTAGAATAAATCAAAAAAAGGAAAGAAAGAAAAAAAAGAAAGAAAAAGAAAGAAAAAAAAAGAAAGAGAAAAAAAAAGAAAGAAAGAAAGAATGGAAAGAAAGAAAGAAAGAAAAAAAAAGAAAGAAAGAAAGAAATCAAAGAAAGAAAGAAAAAAAAGAAAGAAAAAGAAAAAAAAAAGAAAGAAAAATTAAAAAAAAGAAGAAAGAAAAAGAAAGAAAAAAAAAAAGAAAATCAAAAGTGGAAAAGAAAGAAAGAAAGAAAAAAAAGAAAGAAAGAGAATAAAAGAAAGAAAGAAAAAATTAAAGAAAGAAAAAGAAAGAAAGAAAGAAAAGAAAGAAAGAAAAAAGAAAGAAAAAAAAAAAGAAAGAAAAAGAAAGAAAGAAAGAAAGAAAGAAAGAAAGAAAAAAAAATAAAGAAAAAAGAAAAAAGAAAGAAAGAAAGAAAGTTCGAAAGAAAAGAAAGAAAGAAAGAAAGAAAGAAAGAAAGAAAGAAAGAAAGAAAGAAAGAAAAGAAAGAAAAAAAGAAAGAAAAAAATATTAAATAAATCAAAGAAAGAAAAAAAAGAAAGAAAGAAAGAAAGAAAGAAAGATATTAAATAAAAAAGTGGAAAGAAAGAAAGAAAAAATTAAAG